>CM036756.1:6468377-6743377 GCA_020796225.1 Arion vulgaris | reverse complement strand
TTCTCTTTAAGTTGGGGAATAACAATGTTTCATTCCATAAGCTTATAGAAATCTGAAATTGGAGATCTCTTTGGTTAAATGGTTACGCTTTCACTTTGCGTTCGGAAGGTAGCGGGTTCAAATCATGAACGCACCGCTCTGCTCAAAATGAATATTTTGTCTGAGACCACTAGGATTGTTGCCGGATCTACGAAGATTGTGCTTTGTGCAGTACTTTCGGCAGATGGCGATCTATTTCTACCTAGAGAGACTGATTCGTATTGTGTAAAACCCGGTGCAATAAAGTCAATCCTTCGGCTTTAGACCCACCTTAGTTTTTAGAGGCTTTATTTTCAAACAACGTTTGTACACACAAGAAATCAGTTGGTTTCAGATAACCAATCAATGACTACATTCTCACATATAAATGATAGAATATTGATGTGTACGCATAAATATTATTTAACACAGAAAAGCATTCTTTGTTGTTGTGATGAATGCTCATGTAAGAGTCTGGAGAACTGCCAGGATGATGATGTTATCCCTGATTATTGGTTACATCATCCGATCCCATTTGTGCGTTACCAGGTCACATATATAAAAAAAAACTGGATCAAAGTCTCTCTATATTTGATAAATATGGACACCTCCCTCCCGATGTCGCTGTAAACATAGCCCAGCTGTGAACTTCACTGGCTATTTGGAAGATACAACAACACACAGAACTTGGCCATTGATTGGTTATTTGCATGATGTAAGCATTTTGTCAACTCTGTGTTTTATTTCTTGAATATTTATACAACACTCTAGTGTATTTGTTGTACATTTATACAACTCTCTAGTGTATTTGTTGTACATTTATACAACTCTCCAGTGTATTTGTTGTACATTTATACAACTCTCTAGTGTATTTGTTGTACATTTATACAACTCTCCAGTGTATTTGTTGTACATTTATACAACTCTCTAGTGTATTTGTTGTACATTTATACAACTCTCTAGTGTATTTGTTGTACATTTATTCAACTATCTAGTGTATTCTGAAAAAAAGAGGGAAATATAATAAAGAACTGCTTAAAAAATGCAGCAAAGTGAGATAAATTATATATGTTTTTAACAGATAGACATACCACTGTGCTTAAAAACTATATCAGAAAAGAGAAAAAAAAAGATGATTTACATCAAAGATTATTTTAAATAATTTGAGTAGAGAAAAAATGGAAAGATAAACAACTAGAAATCTGTTCACTTCATTTAAAAAAAAATATCCTACGCGTCTAATACCAAGGTCAGCACTGTCTTTACCAACTCCCTGCGGACAAAAGTAAGTCATGAACTAACCAAAGTTAATTCCCTGCCGACAAAAGTAGGTCCTCAACTACACAAAGTTAATTCCCTGCCGACAAAAGTAAGTCATGAACTACACAAAGTTAATTCCCTGCCGACAAAAGTAAGTCATGAACTACACAAAGTTAATTCCCTGCCGACAAAAGGTACAGGATTGAGCACACATTCTTCTTCTTTTGTCGTCACAGTGCTACGGGGTTGTTCTCAGTGTCATGGTTTTCTGATTTTGTCTTGCGCTGTTCTGGTGGCTTGGGTGATTGTTATTTTTGCTCTTTGACAGGATTCTGCTATGCCATCTAACCATCGTTTTTTTGGGGTCTGATCCTTCCTCTTGATGATTTCATTTTCAGGTTATACGCTCTTGCATCTGGTGTATTTTGAAATATTCTGGCCGAGTGGTCAAAAACCAACGAGTCTCTGTTTTTCAATGAATCTAACAACAGGTGTTGTTCCGATTGTTTTTCTAATTTCCTCATTTCATTCAATGCAGGTCGTAAAAGAAGGTGAGTTAGTCCCGCTTCATGTTTGTAAACAATTAAATGAGACATTACCTTAGATAAAAGAACTATAATGATTTAACTATGGTATGACAATAGCGTCTGTAGCTCAAGTGGTAGTGAGCGTGATCACGAACCCAAGCGTACCTGGTTCAAACCCCACGGTGGGCAAGTTTGGAAGAAAATTTGTTTCCGTGGGATTTTTACAAAAGGTAAAATAGACCTCAACGTTCAGAAAGCAATGGCAAACTACTGAACATATAAGTGGTGACCAGAAAATCAACGACTCATTTACTGTGGTTGATGGCTACGTCCTTTAGGATATGCCACGATTTTCATTTCATGGACTTTCATTGTGTTTTAGAAAGAAAAAAAAACACTCTCTCTACTGCCTGTAATACTGGTTGTTAGGACGGTGCAGGACAGGTTGGATAGGTACCTGTAGCATTTAATGGCCAGGACAGGTTGGACAGGTACCTGTTGCATTTAATGGCCAGGACAGGGTGGACAGGTACCTGTTGCATTTAATGGCCAGGACAGGTTGGACAGGTACCTGTGGCATTTAATGGCCAGGACAGGGTGGACAGGTACCTGTGACATTTAATGGCCGCTTTGCTATTGTAGCCACTGCGAAACTGTTCAGGTTGGGATTTTTCTTTATACCCCCTCCCCCGTCCCTCCCCAGAAAAAGTCATACTTATCCTTACCGTGAGCTGAACCTGGGTCACCCGCATGGAAGCCACGTTCTCATCCGTTAAACCAGACGCACCCTCTTTTATAAACATCATGAAACGCAGCTAAAGCAAATTCATATGCATTTCTCTTTGTCCTGTGTGCCAATTTTTCTCAGACTACTAACTGCACGTAAATTTTTAGTAGTTTGATACTAAACTCCAGTTGGGGCATAGTTGGGGCATATGCCCTCAATCAATTTATGATAGTTCATGGTTAGATGGATTTTGTAGCTAAATTTGTTTACCGGATGGGGTAGCCAGCCTCAATCGGTACCCGACAACACACGCTTGATGTGTCCATCTAGACAACTAATAATGTTGATTAATCGGTTTTATCTCTTACAGCTGTCTTTTCTTTTTCTTCTTCTTCTTCTTCTTCTTCTTCTGCGTTCTCACTAGATTGGGATTTCGGATTCTCTAATAAAGGTCGCCATCTGTCTCAGATTGTCAACCCCGCCATACATGTAGTGTTTCTTTGGCGCTGGTGAACGTGGGTCACCCCTTTCTTCTCAGGTCTGCATACTGGGGGCAGTTCTGTAGGATATCTATCTAGAAAGAACTCAAAATCAAATAAAACTGGATGATGCTACAAATCAGAATTAGAAAATTGAATTATTGTGAACATATAAAAGGGAAACAACGGGCTGGAGAAGACTATCATGGAAGAAGACATCGCGGCCAAGTCTAGAAGAGGAAGACCACGGAGAAGATGATGACGGGCTGGAGAAGACCATCAAGGAAGAAGACATCGCGGCCAAGTCTAGAAGAGGAAGACCACGGAGAAGATGATGACGGGCTGGAGAAGACCATCAAGGAAGAAGACATCGCGGCCAAGTCTAGAAGAGGAAGACCACGGAGAAGATGATTACGGGCTGGAGAAGACCATCATGGAAGAAGACATCGCGGCCAAGTCTAGAAGAGGAAGACCACGGAGAAGATGATGACGGGCTGGAGAAGACCATCAAGGAAGAAGACATCGCGGCCAAGTCTAGAAGAGGAAGACCACGGAGAAGATGATGACGGGCTGGAGAAGACCATCATGGAAGAAGACATCGCGGCCAAGTCTAGAAGAGGAAGACCACGGAGAAGATGATGACGGGCTGGAGAAGACCATCATGGAAGAAGACATCGCGGCCAAGTCTAGAAGAGGAAGACCACGGAGAAGATGATGACGGGCTGGAGAAGACCATCATGGAAGAAGACATCGCGGCCAAGTCTAGAAGAGGAAGACCACGGAGAAGATGATGACGGGCTGGAGAAGACCATCATGGAAGAAGACATCGCGGCCAAGTCTAGAAGAGGAAGACCACGGAGAAGATGATGACGGGATGGAGAAGACCATCATGGAAGAAGACATAGCGGCCAAGTCTAGAAGAGGAAGACCACGGAGAAGATGATGACGGGCTGGAGAAGACCATCATGGAAGAAGACATCGCGGCCAAGTCTAGAAGAGGAAGACCACGGAGAAGATGATGACGGGCTGGAGAAGACCATCATGGAAGAAGACATCGCGGCCAAGTCTAGAAGAGGAAGACCACGGAGAAGATGATGACGGGCTGGAGAAGACCATCATGGAAGAAGACATCGCGGCCAAGTCTAGAAGAGGAAGACCACGGAGAAGATGATGACGGGCTGGAGAAGACCATCATGGAAGAAGACATCGCGGCCAAGTCTAGAAGAGGAAGACCACGGAGAAGATGATGACGGGCTGGAGAAGACCATCATGGAAGAAGACATCGCGGCCAAGTCTAGAAGAGGAAGACCACGGAGAAGATGATGACGGGCTGGAGAAGACCATCAAGGAAGAAGACATCGCGGCCAAGTCTAGAAGAGGAAGACCACGGAGAAGATGATGACGGGCTGGAGAAGACCATCATGGAAGAAGACATCGCGGCCAAGTCTAGAAGAGGAAGACCACGGAGAAGATGATGACGGGCTGGAGAAGACCATCATGGAAGAAGACATCGCGGCCAAGTCTAGAAGAGGAAGACCACGGAGAAGATGATGACGGGTTGGAGAAGACCATCATGGAAGAAGACATCGCGGCCAAGTCTAGAAGAGGAAGACCACGGAGAAGATGATGACGGGCTGGAGAAGACCATCATGGAAGAAGACATCGCGGCCAAGTCTAGAAGAGGAAGACCACGGAGAAGATGATGACGGGCTGAGAAGACCATCATGGAAGAAGACATCGCGGCCAAGTCTAGAAGAGGAAGACCACGGAGAAGATGGTGACGGGCTGAGAAGACCATCATGGAAGAAGACATCGCGGCCAAGTCTAGAAGAGGAAGACCACGGAGAAGATGATGACGGGCTGGAGAAGACCATCATGGAAGAAGACATCGCGGCCAAGTCTAGAAGAGGAAGACCACGGAGAAGATGATGACGGGCTGGAGAAGACCATCATGGAAGAAGACATCGCGGCCAAGTCTAGAAGAGGAAGACCACGGAGAAGATGATGACGGGCTGGAGAAGACCATCATGGAAGAAGACATCGCGGCCAAGTCTAGAAGAGGAAGACCACGGAGAAGATGATGACGGGCTGAGAAGACCATCATGGAAGAAGACATCGCGGCCAAGTCTAGAAGAGGAAGACCACGGAGAAGATGATGACGGGCTGAGAAGACCATCATGGAAGAAGACATCGCGGCCAAGTCTAGAAGAGGAAGACCACGGAGAAGATGATGACGGGCTGGAGAAGACCATCATGGAAGAAGACATCGCGGCCAAGTCTAGAAGAGGAAGACCACGGAGAAGAAAAATGATGACGGGCTGGAGAAGACCATCATGGAAGAAGACATCGCGGCCAAGTCTAGAAGAGGAAGACCACGGAGAAGATGATGACGGGCTGAGAAGACCATCATGGAAGAAGACATCGCGGCCAAGTCTAGAAGAGGAAGACCACGGAGAAGATGATGACGGGCTGGAGAAGACCATCATGGAAGAAGACATCGCGGCCAAGTCTAGAAGAGGAAGACCACGGAGAAGATGATGACGGGCTGGAGAAGACCATCATGGAAGAAGACATCGCGGCCAAGTCTAGAAGAGGAAGACCACGGAGAAGATGATGACGGGCTGGAGAAGACCATCAAGGAAGAAGACATCGCGGCCAAGTCTAGAAGAGGAAGACCACGGAGAAGATGATGACGGGCTGGAGAAGACCATCATGGAAGAAGACATCGCGGCCAAGTCTAGAAGAGGAAGACCACGGAGAAGATGATGACGGGCTGGAGAAGACCATCAAGGAAGAAGACATCGCGGCCAAGTCTAGAAGAGGAAGACCACGGAGAAGATGATGACGGGCTGGAGAAGTCCATCAAGGAAGAAGACATCGCGGCCAAGTCTAGAGGAGGAAGACCACGGAGAAGATGATGACGGGCTGGAGAAGACCATCATGGAAGAAGACATCGCGGCCAAGTCTAGAAGAGGAAGACCACGGAGAAGATGATGACGGGCTGAGAAGACCATCATGGAAGAAGACATCGCGGCCAAGTCTAGAAGAGGAAGACCACGGAGAAGATGATGACGGGCTGGAGAAGACCATCATGGAAGAAGACATCGCGGCCAAGTCTAGAAGAGGAAGACCACGGAGAAGATGATGACGGGCTGAGAAGACCATCATGGAAGAAGACATCGCGGCCAAGTCTAGAAGAGGAAGACCACGGAGAAGAAAAATGATGACGGGCTGGAGAAGACCATCATGGAAGAAGACATCGCGGCCAAGTCTAGAAGAGGAAGACCACGGAGAAGATGATGACGGGCTGAGAAGACCATCATGGAAGAAGACATCGCGGCCAAGTCTAGAAGAGGAAGACCACGGAGAAGATGATGACGGGCTGAGAAGACCATCATGGAAGAAGACATCGCGGCCAAGTCTAGAAGAGGAAGACCACGGAGAAGATGATGACGGGCTGGAGAAGACCATCATGGAAGAAGACATCGCGGCCAAGTCTAGAAGAGGAAGACCACGGAGAAGATGATGACGGGCTGGAGAAGACCATCAAGGAAGAAGACATCGCGGCCAAGTCTAGAAGAGGAAGACCACGGAGAAGATGATGACGGGCTGGAGAAGACCATCATGGAAGAAGACATCGCGGCCAAGTCTAGAAGAGGAAGACCACGGAGAAGATGATGACGGGCTGGAGAAGACCATCAAGGAAGAAGACATCGCGGCCAAGTCTAGAAGAGGAAGACCACGGAGAAGATGATGACGGGCTGGAGAAGTCCATCAAGGAAGAAGACATCGCGGCCAAGTCTAGAGGAGGAAGACCACGGAGAAGATGATGACGGGCTGGAGAAGACCATCATGGAAGAAGACATCGCGGCCAAGTCTAGAAGAGGAAGACCACGGAGAAGATGATGACGGGCTGAGAAGACCATCATGGAAGAAGACATCGCGGCCAAGTCTAGAAGAGGAAGACCACGGAGAAGATGATGACGGGCTGGAGAAGACCATCATGGAAGAAGACATCGCGGCCAAGTCAGAAGAGGAAGACCACGGAGAAGATGATGACGGGCTGAGAAGACCATCATGGAAGAAGACATCGCGGCCAAGTCTAGAAGAGGAAGACCACGGAGAAGATGATGACGGGCTGGAGAAGACCATCATGGAAGAAGACATCGCGGCCAAGTCTAGAAGAGGAAGACCACGGAGAAGATGATGACGGGCTGGAGAAGACCATCATGGAAGAAGACATCGCGGCCAAGTCTAGAAGAGGAAGACCACGGAGAAGATGATGACGGGCTGGAGAAGACCATCAAGGAAGAAGACATCGCGGCCAAGTCTAGAAGAGGAAGACCACGGAGAAGATGATGACGGGCTGGAGAAGACCATCATGGAAGAAGACATCGCGGCCAAGTCTAGAAGAGGAAGACCACGGAGAAGATGATGACGGGCTGGAGAAGACCATCATGGAAGAAGACATCGCGGCCAAGTCTAGAAGAGGAAGACCACGGAGAAGATGATGACGGGCTGGAGAAGACCATCATGGAAGAAGACATCGCGGCCAAGTCTAGAAGAGGAAGACCACGGAGAAGATGATGACGGGCTGGAGAAGACCATCATGGAAGAAGACATCGTGGCCAAGTCTAGAAGAGGAAGACCACGGAGAAGATGATGAATTTACCATTTAACTGATGGTTTGAGTATGACTAGAAAATCAACGACTTGTTTACTGTGGTTGATGGCTACGTCCTTTGGGATATGCCACGATTTTTTTTTGAGTATGACGGCTGCAGAGGCGTAACATCTGGCCTATGAGAGAGAGAGGGAAATTTTGAAGGACTTTTAGTGTGGCAAAGTTCTGCTCAGGATAAGCTGTTTGATGATTAATTGGTTTTAATCGCAGATTATTTATATTATTATTGACAAATTTGGAGCTACATTTGAATGCATTCTTTCTCTTTCTCTATTTTACTTGTCAGTGATCGTTAGATAAACAAATATGAGAATTTTGTTCTTTCTCTTTCTCTATTTTCCTTGTCTTTGATCGTTAGATAAACAAATATGAGAATTCTATTCTCTTTCTCTGTTTTACTTGTCTGTGATCGTTAGATAAACAAGTATGAGAATTCTTTTCTTTCTCTGTTTTACTTGTCTGTGATCGTTAGATAAACAAATATGAGAATTTTGTTCTTTCTCCGTTTTACTTGTCTGGGATCGTTAGATAAACTAATAAGAGAATTCGTTGAAAGATGTAGTTCAAGGTCTTTCTAAAACGTTCCATGCAAGTTAGTATCTTCTGTGTTCCATAAATAGAACCAACTTAAGAGTGCATGACCTACTTTTGACAAAACGATATCTAGGTCAGATTCTGTAAATAACTTGGATATTTGCATGTTAGGGACTTGATGATGTTATTGACTCAATGCTATAAGTCTGTCCATTAATTCGTGAGCACGTTTGAAATTGATTTTCTTGAAAACTACCTGTTGGATCTCAGTGATTTTTGCAAGCAGCCTTAGAATATCCATGACGCTAGAGAAATATTTTTTTCCAAGAAAATTTGATGTAGTTTGAAATATTTCTTCTTCAGGTTATATTAAAATCAACCTCACCGGATTGTACACAATAGTAACAGATCTACGGTACACAGACGCGTTGTTCTAAAAATACATTATGGTAACATTGAAATATCGTGAGTTTCACGGGAATTCGTGCACCTAACCCAGTCGACTTTGAAAGCGGAAAGCATATGACGTTATAATTGGGATACCGTTGTAAAGTTATAGGCGTATCTCGCTATTTGTATGAAGCTATTGTATAATATTTGTTGGGTTATCAAAACTGACATTGATATCACATTCATAATGAGTCTGAAGTGCACATTTATAACAATGCAGAAGGTTACAGTTTTACTATACCAACACTTCCGTAGGGAATCTAAGAGAGGGCATCTATATTGCGATATTCATAACCCTGAGAAACGAACGCAACTGGCGCTTGGTCTGAATAGAGAATCCTTTTCCCGATGGAACAGGACACAAAGTGCACTAATGTCAAGCAAGGAAGGAAAAGATCAATTGACGACTTTGCCTATTGTCCACCTGTACAAGCGGAAAGGAAACCGCCAGGCCTGCGATAACCACAGGGGATCTCCCTCCTGTCAATCGCTGGCAAAATACTGGCCAGAGCCCTCCTCAATCGATTAATCGATCACCTGGAACAGGACTTACTCCCTGAGACCCAATGTGGCTTCAGAGCAGGTCGTGGAACAGCAGACATGATATTTGCTGCTCGCCAACTACAGGAGAAATGCCAAGAGCAGCACCGTAACCTCTATATGGTCTTTGTCGATCTGACAAAGGCTTTCGACACGGTTAACAGGGAGGGTCTATGGAAGATCATGGAAAAATTTGGATGCCCAAGGAAATTCATCAAGATCGTTCAACAGTTTCACGAGGGCATGATGGCACGTGTACTTGACGAAGGGGAGCTGTCGGAAGCCTTCCATGTCACCAATGGCGTCAAACAGGGCTGTGTACTGGCCCCAACACTCTTCAGCATGATGTTTGCTGCCATGCTCACGGATGTCTTTGGGAAGGCGACGAACATGGGGTAAAGATTAGATACAGGACAGACGGTAACCTATTCAATCTTCGGAGGTTAAAATCCTCCACCAAGGTAAAAGAATCAACTATCTCAAACCTGTTGTTTGCTGATGACTGTGCCCTCGCTACCAACTCTGAGGAAGAAATGCAGACTTACATGGACAAGTTCTCAATGGCCTGTGATAGGTTTGGCCTCACCATTAACCCCAAAAAAACAGAGGTCATGTTCCAGCCCGCCCCTAGAGAACAGTATTACGATCCAGTCATCAACATTAAACACCAGCGTCTCCAGTCAACGGACAACTTTGCTTATCTTGGCAGCCTCCTATCCAGATCGGCAAACATAGATTCTGAGGTCCACAATAGGATATCCAAAGCCAGTGCTGCGTTCGGAAGGTTACGTGTCACTGTGTGGGAACGGAAGGGGATAAGCATAGTCACAAAGCTGAAAGTTTACCAGGCCATAGTGCTAACCACGCTGCTGTACGCAAGCGAGACATGGACAGTGTATAGCAGACACGGAAGAAAATTAAACCATTTCCACACAAGCTGTCTACGCAGAATACTAAAAATAAACTGGCAGGACAAAATTCCAGACAGCGAAGTCCTCACAAGAGCAAAGATCCCAAGCGTCAACACCCTGTTGCAGAAGGCCCAACTGAGATGGGTCGGTCACGTTGCTCGAATGCCTGATAAACGCATCCCAAAACAGTTGATGTATGGCGAGCTTGAAGGGGCAGACGTTTAGCTGGTGGACAGAAAAACGCTTTAAAGACACTCTTAAAGTGTCTCTGAAATGCTTCGATATAGACAATACGTGCTGGGAATCCTTGCGCAAGATCGCCAAATGTGGCGCTGTAACAACAAAGAGGAACCCGAATAGCTGAGAATCATCGTATTGTTGAGTCACAGAGAAAACGAGCAGCGCGAAAAGACAGAGCACACAACACGCACATGTCTAACCTTGATCATGTATGCCCCACCTGTGGTCGGGGATTCTGTTCTAGGATTGGACTCTACAGTAACCTCCGCACACACCAGAGAGGTGCAACAGTACACGTCTGAGATTGTTGTCATCATCGCTTGCGATGGACGGCTATTATTATAGATGTCATAAGACGGAGCTCTTGAAAATGTTTGCGACAAATCAACTTGTTACTCTCAGGAAACTGAAATTAAAACTGCAATCAGATTGCAGCATAGACATTTCTAAATGTACTCTATGGAAAATTGTAAGAGCCGCCGGCTTCACCTTCAGAAAACTATAGGCGGCAGGAATATTATTTGTGAAAAGCCACATTTAATTGCTGCCCGAAGTAAATACCTGAGGCAGATCCGTGAGCGGCGGAGGCAAGGCTATGATATTGTATATTTGGACGAATCCTGGGTCAATGCTCACCACACCAATGCTAAAGAATGGCAATCAGTAGACGGTGAACAGAAAAGAAAAATACCAAGCAGTAAAGGCCAGCGTATTATACTAACACATGCAGGAAGTAGTGAAGAAGGTCTTGTCCATGACGCTGGACTTATTTTCCAATCAAAAGTACCGACGGTAGGGACTACCACACAGAAATGAATGGACATATTTTCAGGCACTGGATGGAGAAAGATCTACTTCCAATTCTAAACAGACCATCATGCTAGGTAATGGATAATGCATCCTATCACAACGCAGTATCAGCGGAAGACAAAGTACCAACTGCATCAAATACAAAAGATCAAATTAGGACTTGGCTTGCTAAGGAAAATGTCAGCTTCGATGATACATATTTGAAACCCGAGTTGTTGCACCTGGTGAGGATGACAAATAAGACAAAGGTGTTTCATATTGACAAAATCATTGCGGAATACGGCCACACGTCTTTGCGACTACCTCCATATCATGCTCACCTCAATCCGATAGAGCTTGTCTGGGCTAAAGTAAAAGGGCAAGTTGCCGAACAGAACAGGACGTTTAAAATGTGTGATGTTGAAGTTCTGACACGTGAGTCCTTCTCAATGATAGACATGCAGTTCTGGAAGAAGTGTGTTGAACATGTGCTCCGAGAGGAAGACGAGTACTGGCACCGAGATGGATTACAATTTGTCCAGCCAGTAACAATTATCAACCTCATGGAATCGTCAGATTCGGGATGATACAAATCATATTTTGATTACAGACTGAGAAATAGCAACGTATACATTTCCATATCCAAATGCGTCTACCATCATACAATTTGTGGTGAAGTTAAGACACCCTGGGGTCTAATGGTGACCGAAGGGAGGACTAACTGTTGCATATTGTATCCAAGTTCACGATTGCACATAAAGGGCAACACAATTAATTACTTGACCTATCAAGTTAATATGGAGATACACCTATGAATAGAATTGACATGGACAAATTCTGGGATACTGTAAAATCTAAAATTTGAGCGCCCGTATTTGCAATTGTCATAAAAGATCAAAGGAATTCGCCGATGTGCAAAATCCGTAGCATCTATGGACTACTGGTTAGCTTTATTTTAGCGTCATGGATATTCTAAGGCTGCATGCAAAAAATCACTGAGACCCAACAGGTAGTTTTCGAGAAAATCAATTTCAAACGTGCTCACGAATTAATGGACAGACTATAGTGACTCAATGTTACTGACTCGATGTTAGTGACTCGATGTTAGTGACTTGATGATGTTAGCGATTCGATGTTAGCAACTCGATGTTACTGACTCGATGTTAGTGACTCGATGATGTTAGCGGCTCGATGATGTTAGCGGCTCGATGATGTTAGCGGCTCGATGATGTTAGCGGCTCGATGATGTTAGCGGCTCGATGATGTTAGCGGCTCGATGATGTTAGCGGCTCGATGATGTTAGCGGCTCGATGATGTTAGCGGCTCGATGATGTTAGCGGCTCGATGATGTTAGCGGCTCGATGATGTTAGCGGCTCGATGATGTTAGCGGCTCGATGATGTTAGCGGCTCGATGATGTTAGCGGCTCGATGATGTTAGCGACTCGATGTTAGCGACTCGATGTTAGCGACTCGATGTTATTGACTCGATGTTAGCGACTCGATGTTAGCGACTCGATGTTATCGACTCGATGTTATCGACTCGATGTTATTGACTTGATGTTATTGACTTGATGTTATTGACTTGATGTTATTGACTTGATGTTATTGACTTGATGTTGGTCAAGAAGTTAGAATCGTTAGATATAATCTTGGTATATGAATACAAGTTAGAAAACTCCTGCCCATGACGCACAATATCTATGTCAATATCTCAATAACATGGAATTGGGAAATAGTGGTCGGTCAGTTTGTTGTTTTTGTTGTGTCAAAGCCAAATCTTTGACTTCCCATTCTTGACGAAATAATCTTGACTGGTATTGGCGATTATGTATCGTTCAACTTTATGTGGTAAATAAAATTAATCAAATATACACATTGTTCTATCTGGATTGCAGGTCGTCAATAGACGTGATGTAATCTTCCTTTTTTTCAATGATGTCCTTTCTGATGTAACTGCAAGAGTCGGCTCGTCATTAGAGGCCAGTGGTGCCAGGCCCCGTCAACAATAATGTGTAACGTGTATTTGTTATTTTATAAATAAAAAAAATAACAACCCAAATCCATGATTTTTCCATAAATACGTGCCTGGTCCCACCAGCAAAGATGGTCATGAGCCGCCACTGGTAACTGCTGCCCTTTCTAACTAGTGTCTCTCCGACCCTCCTTGAACTAGTGCATCATTATTGTGTACAATTATCAGATCATGTTTCAGAAGATATTAAATAAACTGCACCCTATGATGTGAGTGGAAATTATACATATATATTCTTCATCATCGCAGATACACTGTCAGTAATATAAACCCGAAGGCGACCAAAAAGCAATGGGGTGAAGACAGTGATTTGTTAAACTTTCTTGCAGGTCTGATCCAGTCCTTACCAAAAAGCTCAAAGTAAAGCATTACAAGAAATGAAACAGCCAATAAACTCAACACAGAATGCTTTCTTTGATTAATTGATTCAGTTTTTCCTCAGTGTCAAGATAAGAAGAGGTATCTAGAGCGGATTCTTGTTTGTGGACTTCCTCGTACATTGTATTTATCACTGCGGTCTGTTTTTCTGCTGTCCACGTTTTGCCGTTGATTTACTGTATCTGAGTAACATTGTCCTTTGAAACGCATTGTTTGTTGATAATCTACTCATGTTATCGAATCATGTCATTTGTTGTTTCTTTATGAAGTTTAGTACTGATGTGAAGTTTAGTACTGATGTGAAGTTTAGTACTGATGTGAAGTTTAGTACTGATGTGAAGTTTAGTACTGATGTGAAGTTTAGTACTGATGTGAAGTTTAGTACTGATGTGAAGTTTAGTACTGATGTGAAGTTTAGTACTGATGTGAAGTTTAGTACTGATGTGAAGTTTAGTACTTATGTGAAGTTTAGTACTGATGTGAAGTTTAGTACTTATGTGAAGTTTAGTACTGATGTGGTACACATTTTATTCTCTTCATTTCTAAACCAGGTTCTTTCGTTTTACCGAAAGCACTTTGCGAAGACACTTCACCTTTGTCCTTACTAATTTTTCTTTTATCGTTTGTTGTCGTCTGTCTATGTGTCTGTCTGTCTGTCTGCATACATGTTTGTCTTTATTATCTGTCTGTCTGTGTGTCTGTCTCTCTGTCTGTCTAAAGGGTCTAAAATCGAAGAATTCACTTCCGGATTTACACAATATGTCTCGGTCCTCCGCATAAATAGCACACCATCTGTTGAGAGTAGTGCACAAAGCATGAACTACGTAGCTCCGGCAACAATCCTAGAGGTCTATTGAAAAATTGCACTCAGGAACCAAACGGCCTGGTCCAGATTCGAGCCCACGACATTCAGAACGCAAGGTAAAGTTTTAACCACTTAGTCACAAAGACCCCAGTCATATCTTTTTTTTCTGTCTGTCTATGTCTATGTCAAATAAGAGTAGATTATATCTGAGATACCCACTAAAACTATGACCTATGCAACGTCTATTATTCTCAGTACGGGTCTGTGTGGTTAACCCTATGCAACGTCTATTATTCTCAGTACGGGTCTCTGTGTGGTTAACCCTATGCAACGTCTATTATTCTCAGTACGGGTCTCTGTGTGGTTAACCCTATGCAACGTCTATTATTCTCAGTACGGGTCTCTGTGTGGTTAACCCTATGCTTTGCGTTCCGTATGTGGTGCGTTCGAAACCGGACCGCACCGTTCTGTTTGCGAATGCATTTTCTTCAGATAATCCTATGATTGTTGCCGGAGCTACGGAGTTCGTGCTTTGTGCAACACTCTCGGCATGGAGAGTGACATTTCTGTTCAGAGGGACCGCGCCATATTGGGTAAGACCCAGTGCAATGAAGTCAATCCTTCGGCTTTAAACCCTCTAGATCAGTGCAATGAAGTCAAACCTTCGGCTTTAAACCCTCTAGATCAGTGCAATGAAGTCAATCCTTCGGCTTTAAACCCTCTAGATCAGTGCAATGAAGTCAATCCTTCGGCTTTAAACCCTCTAGATCAGTGCAATGAAGTCAATCCTTCGGCTTTAAACCCTCTAGATCAGTGCAATGAAGTCAATCCTTCGGCTTTAAACCCTCTAGATCAGTGCAATGAAGTCAATCCTTCGGCTTTAAACCCTCTAGATCAGTGCAATGAAGTCAATCCTTCGGCTTTAAACCCTCTAGATCAGTGCAATGAAGTCAATCCTTCGGCTTTAAACCCTCTAGATCAGTGATTCCCAAACTTTGCATTATCACGAACCCTCTTAAATACATTTTACTGACACGGATCTCCAAATGTTTCTATATATGAAAATGGATAGGAAGAAATTATCTGTGTGTTGCAATAGTAGACAACATTCTCAGACTGAGGGCAACTTTAAATGATCTTTCATTTTGTCCTGTCAGATATTTAGACTCCGGTATGGTTAGGATCCTTTGATTCTGTAGCGGAACTAGTTTACCACTGTTTTTATACATGTTTCTAAAATTTTTTTTTTGTTTGTTTGAAATGTCAACGATCATAATATTTCTTTAAGCGCTTGAGGACCCCTTGTGAATACCTCAAGGACCTCCGTGGGTCCGCGGACCCTAGTTTAGGAAACGCTGCTCTAGATAATCTTTCTATTATTCTCCGTGACAAAGCGTTGTTATTCTCTTTCTCTTTCTCTCCCTCTCTCTGTCTTTCTTATTCTCTCTCTCTCTCTCTCTGCTATTCTCTCTTTCAGTTTATGATTCCCATAAAAATCCTCCATTTGAACACTCCTTTACTCTATTCTCTACCTCTTTCCTCTCGAGACTGACTTTATCTTCTGAACTGCATATTAAACAGCATTGATAATGTTACCACCATTCAGCTCTCCCATTTCATCAGTTGTAGATTTCCCAGCTTGCCAATAGAAAATTATATCCCATGGCTGTTCATACAACAACAACATTAGCACACTTATTTTGTCCTTCTTTCATCCTCATCCAAACATGGTGACTCATCTATCGTATTCCTCCCCCAGATGACCTAGAAACCACCACGTGACGCAAAGCAATTATAACGGACTTAAACATGTCTATATTTTCTTCAGAACTGAACTCATCCTGTGTGGTGGTTGCCTGGGAATGTATTCCGGGTATTGTTCCTTTATCTCAGTCTTCAAATTAGAAAGAGATTTATTATATATATATGCGAGCCCAGATGCGCACACAAATGCATGTTCTAGAATGTTCTTATGGCGAGGGGAAGTGGAGTGGGTAGGAGAGTAGTGTGTGTGTGTCTCTATGACGAAGTTGTCAAACATTTTGCTTCGAGTTCCGAACGTCGTAGGTTTGAATCCCACCCGTGTCTGTTGATTAACTAGCACATTTTTCTGGAGATTTCTCAGAATTTTGATGAAGCTATGAGCTCGTACTAAGCTACCAAAAAAAAAAAAAAACTTCTTTTTCTATATATTCTTCGCTGATCGCCTGGCTCCTTACTAGAAGATCCAGCAAAATTGGGCATCATTCTTATGGCATGATACTGTTGTGCTGAGAATGAATAGAGTTGAACAATATTTTACAAAATCACTTTCTTTATTCTGCAAAGTATTATTCTCATAAAGCATCACATTTATGTTATGAATAATTTCGTTTCTTCTTAATGTTTTGGCTTGTAAGTTGGCTTGTTGAAAACTTAGTATTCCCAGAATGGTTTGTCATGTGTCTAGCTGTATTGCTAGAGTTAATAATATGTAATGTTTTAAAGAGTTTTTAAGCCGAAGGATTGACTTCATTGCGCCGGGTTTTACCTCATATGGCTCGGACCCTCTCCGCATAAATGGCACGCCACCTGCCTAGAGTATTGCACAAAGTACGAACTCCGTAGCTCCGGCAACAATCCGAGGGTCTCTTGGAAAAAACTGCACTCATGAATAGAAAGGCGTGGGTTCCGGATTCGAACACACGACATTCGACTGACAAGGCAAAGAGCTTAACCATTCAGCCACAGAAACACATCCTGTATGCATATCATCTCTACATGAGCCTCTGAAATAACAGAGACTGTGAAAAACACAATTTATGATGCGCACACAAATACCTGTTCTAGAAATCACTTCTTATTGTAAAGATGTGAGGCAAAACAAGATTAGAGAAAAGAATATTATATATGAAAGAAGATGACAGAAAATATGAAGGTAAACAAAATAATGTTGCATCTAAACAGGAGATGCTCTATGGATAAACTGCAAGCAATTATAAAGTTCATTGAATCGATTAGCGCTGTGATCTGATCACTGATAGAAAAACATCGATCTAATTGATGAATATCATCTAGTTACATACCACTTTAAGAAAAACAAAATAATTCCAACAACATATTAATTAATCTTCCACATCATAACTTACATGAAATCGATATATCGATTTTCAATAAATAAACGAGTCTAAAGCAGTAGTTCTCAAACATGTTTAGCTCATGTCACCCTTGAAGATAAAAAGTCTAAAGCAGTAGTTCTCAAACATGTTCATGCCACCCTTGAAGATACGTCTAAAACAGTAGTTCTCAAATATTTTCATGCCACACTTGAAGATAAAAAGTCTAAAACAGTGATTCTCAAACAAATGGTCATGCGGTCATTTAAAACCGCAGGCTTTCGTTCCATCTGGCATACACCGCCCTAAAAAGCGTCACTACAGACACTAACGACAGTTTTATTTTGGGGTCCCCTAAATATAATAATAAACATTTTACATATTTGGTTAGTAAAGTGTCAAACGGAGACACGATGAAAGAAATAAACTCTCGTATTGCTATAACAGCTAGTGCCTTCACTAAATTAACGAATATCTGGCAATCTCAAGACCTTAGTATAAGCACAACATTTAAATTATTTAGTTCATGTGGGATTCCTGTACTGACCTACGGTTGTGAAAGTTGGAAAAATCAACAAAGAAAATTTATAAGAAACTGGATAGCTTTGAGAATAAATGTCTCCGAAAATTATTAAAAGTAAAATGGAGTGATTTCGTTTCTAACAACACAGTGAGAGATAGAACACACCAACAACCCGTATCAAATATTATAAGGAAACGACGGTGGAAATATTTAGGTCATGTTCTTAGATCAGACGAAAAGAGACTAAATCGACAAGTCCTTATGTGGTCACCAGTTGGAAAAAGAAAACATGGAAGACCAAAGACCACTCTTCGAGGAACCATCCAACAAGAAAGTAAACTATTGGGATGTAAAACCATACAAGATCTGCAACTGCTAGCAAAGAACCGCATCATATGGAGATCTAAAACCTCTGCCTTATGTGCCGCCTTTGGCACGAAAGGAACAAACTAACTAAATATAATAGCATTAGGAATGAGAAAAGTAAACATTATATAAGCTAAATTGCTAAAAGAAAAATGTCAACAGGAGTCAAAATCAACGATGTTCCTATTTGTTATTTAACAGAAGTTGTGAAACTTACAGTTTTAATAGACAAAACTGATTTTAACTGGAAAAACAAGGTGCCTATCGTTCAAACTTACTAAAAACCAAATGCACTAAATTTTCATGATTTGTTTCCCATCGTCATTGATACCGTCACATGCCTTCCTGGCCAAGTTCATCTACCAGATTAAGAGCTCACCATCATCATCAGGTGCCATTCCGGCTGGCGTAGGCGATCATGGATCTCCACAAATCTATGTCTCTGGTGTTTTCTATCATCTCAGATGTTGACGCTCTTCAGTGCCATGAAGTCAGGCTATCCAAAAATTTCACTCTGTCTTCCTCTGTCTCGTCCGTCTCGATTTTACCAGTTGTTGCAATGTGTCTAAACCTCCCCTTCCTCATCACATGCCTGAAAAATGATAACTGCCTCTTTCTTATATTGATGATAAGCTTTCTCCGTGTCTTGACCTCATTCAACACCTCAACATTAGTCATTTTAGCAGTCCATGGAATTCTCATCATTCTTCTGTAAAACCACATCTCTGTGGCCCTCAGAGATTTTTCGATCTGTTTGTTTATTGACCATCCCTCACATCCGTATGTCAGTATTTGTTCTATGTAGCACTGTATAACTCACATCCGTATATCAGTATTTGTTCTATGTAGCACTGTATAACTCACATCCGTATGTCAGTATTTGTTCTATGTAGCACTGTATAACTCACATCCGTATATCAGTATTTGTTCTATCTGTAGCACTTGTCACTAACTCACATCCGTATGTCAGTATTTGTTCTATGTAGCACTGCATAACTCACATCCGTATGTCAGTATTTGTTCTATGTAGCACTGTATAACTCACATCCGTATGTCAGTATTTGTTCTATGTAGCACTGTATAACTCACATCCGTATATCAGTATTTGTTCTATGTAGCACTGTATAACTCACATCCGTATGTCAGTATTTGTTCTATGTAGCACTGTATAACTCACATCCGTATGTCTGTATTTGTTCTATGTAGCACTGTATAACTCACATCCGTATGTCAGTATTTGTTCTATGTAGCACTGTATAACTCACATCCGTATATCAGTATTTCTTCTATGTAGCACTGTATAACTCTCATCCGTATGTCAGTATTTCTTCTATGTAGCACTGTATAACTCTCATCCGTATGTCAGTATTTGTTCTATGTAGCACTGTATAACTCCATCCGTATTCAGTATTGTTCTATGTAGCACTGTATAACTCTCATCCGTATATCAGTATTGGTTCTATGTAGCACTGTATAACTCTTATGTCAGTATTTGTTCTATGTAGCACTGTATAACTCTCATCCATATGTCAGTATTTGTTCTATGTAGCACTGTATAACTCTCATCCGTATATCAGTATTTGTTCTATGTAGCACTGTATAACTCTCATCCGTATATCAGTATTGGTTCTATGTAGCACTGTATAACTCTCATCCGTATATCAGTATTTGTTCTATGTAGCACTGTATAACTCTCATCCGTATATCAGTATTTGTTCTATGTAGCACTGTATAACTCTCATCCGTATGTCAGTATTTGTTCTATGTAGCATGTTTACTTCATCACGTATTGCTATACACTTCTCATCCGTATGTCAGTATTTGTTCTATGTAGCACTGTATAACTCTCATCCGTATATCAGTATTTGTTCTATGTAGCACTGTATAACTCTCATCCGTATATCAGTATTTGTTCTATGTAGCACTGTATAACTCTCATCCGTATGTCAGTATTGGTTCTATGTACCACTGTTTAACTCTCATTCTGATATCAATTGACATTGACTTGTTGTTGAGATTAAGAGTTACTTATCTAAATTTTGTAAAGGTTAAATGTTTAATTCATTGCCTCGTGTTTCTCCATATGATTCCACCTCTTTCGGCAGAAATGACAAGCCACCTGACAGAGTTTTGCACAAAGCACGTACTCCTTAACTTCAGCAGCATCTCTGGGAAAAAAAATGAAAATGTGAACTGAACCGCGCTATCCGTATTCCAACCTACAAACTTCAGAACGCAATGCAAACATCGTTACCATTTCGCTTTGATAGGGACATGATCATTGCACTTCGGTAAGTAACCATGTGTGCTCCGATCTCTTTCTTACACAAGAAAAGCTCAGAGGCAGTGCAGGAGCTCCGTAGCACCGACCAATATCCCTAATATAGTTTTGAAGATGAGGAAAATAATTAGCAGGGATTTTAATTTGTAATTTTTATAATGAAATTTGCCTTGGCATTGGCTTTAGCTCTTCTCGATTGTAAACTGTCAAGGTATTTTTTACCTGCTCAAATTGAACACGTGACCTCCTTATTATCTCTGATAATATGATCTTCTATTGAACTAAGAACTCAATCTTACCTACACTCAGATCAGGGATCTCTGCAAAAATATGAAGACTTCTCGAGGAAGCGAACCAAGTACCTTTAGAACAAGAGGCGATTACCTTGCCTCTACTCCACAGAGACTACATACATATTTTAAAAAAAAATGATTTTTATAAATTATAAATATATGAAAGCAAGAATTAGCTAATAATTGTTCCGGAACTAATTTCACTCAATGAACTCTCGTTTCAGATTTGAATAACATTAGTTCCACATGAGAGCGCGTGATTAGATAGAGCATAAGCCAAAATATAACTATGTTCAACACGATTATTTCTTTACTTTCAGACCTCATGCTGACACCAGGTCTCGTCTGAAGAGAAGATCAATATGAAATTACTTTTTAACAATAACAGTGTATTAACATCTATAACATTGGTTCTCAAACTTCATGAAGTCGAGGTACACTTAGTCCTAAACAATCCTAGGCGCACTTTACACAAACTTAATAAATAAGATGCAAAAAGCAAAGAAATACAGAAATAATTGAAAAATGTTAGGTACCTTTATTCTATTGTCTTTCCTCAGGTGTATCTCCCTCGTTCTTCTCCATGTTTCCTTTGGACGTCCATGCCTTCTCTTCCCATCCGCTATCCATCTGAGAGCTGTCCTAGCCAATGCCCCCTGGCATACGACATACAGTCCAAACCACCTCCATCTTCGTCTCCAAATGATCGTCTCCAAGGATGCACAGTCTGTTCGTTTCAAAAGCTTCTCATTTGTTATGGTATTTGGTCAGAGAATTTGCAGGATTCTTCTTAAACATTTATTCTGAAATGTCTCCAACTTGTGTATTATGTGTTGGGTCATTTTCCAGCATTCACTACTGTATAATAGCACTCCCAGTACATTACTTCTATATATTTTAAGTTTTGTCCTAAGATTTAGTCCTTTTGTTTCCCAAATTTTGTTCAGCATCGCAAAAGTTTATCTAGCCTTCTTGATTTTTTCGATGATATCCTTTTCTGAATCTCCATCTTGCGATACTGTACTTCCCGGGTATACACAATCTCCATCTTGCGATACTGTACTTCCGGTATACAAAATCTTGGACTTCCTCTACAATTTCCATCTGGCGATACTGCACTTCCCAGGTATACAAAATCTCCATCTGGCGATACTGCACTTCCCAGGTATACAAAATCTCCATCTGGCGATACTGCACTTCCCAGGTATACAAAATCTCCATCTGGCGATACTGTACTTCCCATGTATACAAAATCTCCATCTGGCGATACTGCACTTCCCAAGTATACAAAATCTCCATCTGGCGATACTGTACTTCCCATGTATACAAAATCTCCATCTGGCGATACTGCACTTTCCAGGTATACAAAATCTCATCTGGCGATACTGTACTTCCATTATACAAAACTCCATCTGGCGATACTGCACTTCCCATGTATACAAAATCTCCATCTGGCGATACTGCACTTCCCATGTATACAAAATCTCCATCTGGCGATACTGCACTTCCAAGTATCAAATCTCCATCTGGCGATACTGCACTTCCCAAGTATACAAAATCTACATCTGGCGATACTGCACTTCCCAAGTATACAAAATCTACATCTGGCGATACTGTACTTCCCAGGTATACAAAATCCTGGACTTTCTCTATGACTTCGTTTTGTAATACAACTGGGTTCTCAAATTTATGATTATTTATCATTACCTTCGTTTACGTTACATTTATTCTAAGTTCTATTGTTTGAGCTGTTCTGGAAAGTATATCTAATTTTCTTTGAGCATCCTCGTATCTGCTGGCCAAAAGACCATCTTTACTGTTATTCCATAATTGTGGAGTGTCTTTCATAGCGAATCCTTGTGCAGGATATCAAATGATTTTTTCAAAGTCAACGAAAACCATGTAGATGTAACTATTCCATTCACTACTTTGTTCAACTATCTGTCACAGTGTAAAAATGTGGTCTATGCATGATCTTCCTTTCCTGAAACCTGCCTGTTCTATCCTAATTTTGTTGTCCAATGCTACTTTCATTCTTTGAAGAATCACGCTACTAAATATTTGACTTGTTAATGATAACAGTGTTAGTGATAACAACTCTCCAGTTGTTGCAATTTCCTAAGTCCTCTTTCTTTGGTAACTTGATAATAGAGACTATTCTCCATTCTTCTGGAATTATTTCTTTATCCCATATATCATTTAGAATATCAACACCAATAGTGGAGAAGAAAAGAGTGGGGGAATACAAGCACTGAGAGAACGCAGACACAAAAGTGATGACGCGGGTAGAAAAGTTTCTGAGTATGCCAAGCCATCCAATGGAAAACAGATTCCAAAATCTAGCATTGGGGCGGCTGAAAAGAAGCAGCTTTATTCATCAGGCCAAAAGACTGAATAGGCAAACTTCAGACCTACCAAAAGTTGGCATTCCCTTAAAGTCTGTGCCAGAGCAAACCCCTTGGAGAGAGAAGACTGAACCAGAAATATGTATCCAGACAGAAGTTAAAGGAATACTCGACAAGGATGAGCAGAACAGCATACAACGCAAGACAGTCACTCTCAATTTACTTGATGAAGAATACCCACATGATCTCTGGGTCCGGGTATACACAGATGGGTCAGCAGAAAATGCAGTGAAGAATGGAGGAGCAGGAGTGTACATAGAATACCCAAACAACGATAGAGATGCGATTAAAGTACCAACGGGGAAATTCTGTCACAACTATGATGCAGAAATTCAGGCAATCAAGGTGGCAACTGAAAACTGTTGAATACCAGACCCGATCCTCAACCTGTTGTATTTTTGACTGATGCAAAATCAGCACTCCAAGCACTCCAGTCCAGAAAATTGCCAGGTCTACAGACCCTGCTGTCTAAATTGTCCAAGCAGCGCAGGGTCGTCTTGCAGTGAATACCCTCTCACTGTGGAATACCAGGAAATGAAACAGCAGGTCGATTGGCCAAGGAAGGTGCTGCAGGAGAGCAACCGGATGTGCCAGTTACCTACCACCAAAAGAAAAGGATGATTAAATCAATTAGAAAACCACAAATACCAACACAAGACGACTACTATAATATAAGCAGATTGGAACAAGTTGTCATTCTGCGCCTTAGAACAGGACACAATCGGTTCCGCAGCCACATGTATACAAAATTCAAGATTGGCAATTCAGCCATGTGTACATGTGGACAGGCACACCAGACTGTAGAGCTCGACAGAAAACTACACGGACCTCTGTGTGAGCTACAAAAGACAGTGAAGTTCATACAAGTGACAACATTGAATATATAGACATATTTCAAGCGAACGAAAGGAAGAAAGGATCATTTAGAATTTTGCACAGGAGTCTTGATGTTTCTGCTTCTTCCACCATAATCATTTCTGCGCACACTCTATATTTGCCTTGTGTTTTATTCTTTTTTCTGTGCCCTAATGACCTCTTTTACATTCTGCTTCCGTGATAGGTTGGGTGTCTATGTCCAAATCCTTTCCTGCCTCCACAATATTACCAAGCGTGGCCGGACTTGGGCGGTTTAATAACTGTTGAAAAAGCTTTTCCGTCTTTCGATTGTCTTGCTCTCTCCAGAGATCATTTTTTCACTCCCTGCCTTTAAGGGCAGATCTTGATTTGTCACCATATCCCCTCTTAACATTTTGGTAATGGTATACAGTGATTTAATATCGTGTTTACTGGCTGCCTCTTCCCTTTCTCCAGATAGATGATGGAATTGGTTGTCCACTCTTGCCATTAATCGTAGGGGTGGGAGCTTTAATTTGAATTCATTGGCCAAAGGAGTCGCCTTTGTTGTGTTTTATCCGTGTTTATTTAGTATGATCTTGATATTGTCTATCCATCTTTTTTCTCGGTCTTCCTTGGCTCTAGTATCTGATCTCTTTTGATTGTATGCTGTTATTGGTAGTTGGTTGTATTTCCTTCTCATAAAATATTCAAACCACTTTATTTGTTGTCTTTGACTGTATTCGGCTACCTGTATTCATGATTTTATTTCTACCTATGAGAAGCATTGGCCTGATTTGTCTTGGTGATTTTTTTACCCTGGTGTTCGCTGGCACCTCGTTGTCTACCCCTGATCTGGGATTTCTTAGGGCACACCTAGGAATTCCACCTGGCACACTGGTGCGCCTTGGCATATCCTTTGAGAACCACTGATCTATATGATTAAATTGGATATCTACCGATTTCGATACCTACCTTATTTTTGTGTATTCGGGTCATTACATCATGAGTAACCAACCTTTAAGCCAATCACTGCTTCTGACCACGACAGGTAATCGATCCATCAGATTTATGTTGTCTCTGGTTTACCTAGATTTCTTTCATACTCATGCCACGTGACCAGGTGACCATCTGTTACAACTCAACATATTCTACAATTGAGACCACTAATTCTATCTTAATGGCTTTTCTATTTTTTCTCTTGAATATACATTTCACGGTTAATTGAAATGATATCTTTCACTTCGGTACATACAACAATGCGATATTGTTGTGAGTATAAAAACAGAGCAACATATAAATTATTATTCTATAAAAACAGCTATATATTTTATTATTTTTATATTTGTAGTTTCTATTCTTAATAATATGAACACGTGGCAGCAATGTATGTCAAGGTCGCATTCAAGTATGTCTGTTGTGTATCTATCATATTTCGGAATGTATTTTTTCAACTTCAAATACTACATATTGATCACTTGTTTTTTCGCCCGTGTGGTGTCGGACCCGCAAGGAAGCAAAGAATAGTACCACTGCAACCTACAAAGCATGTCGTAAGAGGCGATTGATGTAGGACCTAGGGGGAAGCTACCCTTGTAAATAAAAATCATCGCAGAAATCGGATGTGCTGGCCTACTTGTAGGTACATAAATTGTACAATCGCTCTTAGGCTCAGATCACATACAAATCACACAGAGTGGTTAACGAGTGGTTGATATTGAGCGTTTCAAGAAGAAGTTAGTGATCTGATTCTAAGAGCGATTTTACGTTGACCCAGTTATGCACTTAAAAGTTTGCCAGCATATCCAATTTATGCAACGCTTTTTATTTAATAGTGTAGCTGAATTTAGGCCCTTACCTCAGTAGCATCTTGCGACATGCCTTGTAGGTCGCAGTATTACTATTCTTTGCTCCCTTGAGAGCCCCAGCAATACACAGGCGCGGAATACATTAAACTTCTCTCTCTCTCTATATATATATATATATATCTTTCTCTCTCTCTCACACTTTCCTTTTCTCTCTCACACTTTCTCTCTCTCTCACACTTTCTCTCTTTCTCTTCATGTCTCTCATGTGCCATGTAGTTAGTGTCGATTCTAATGAACGTTCACATCTACGTATACAAAGATGTGTAACAGAATTCTGTTGTTGACTTTCTTCATTGAATGAGGTTACGCTTTCCATTATTTTCTGAGCGCGCTTGATCCCCATCTTCATTGTCTGTTTCCTCGCAGATGAACAACTCTGCGTGTTGTAATTATAAATTTCTGTCCCGCTTTTATCCTCTCGTTGTATGGATAGCTTTCTTTGAGCAATTACTTTACTCACATTGTGTGAATAGCTTCCGTTAAACAATGACGTACTCAGATTGTGTGAATAGCTTCCAGTTTGGAAACACAAGACCACTCACATTGTGTGAATAGCTTCCGTAAACACAAGACCGTACTCAGATTGTGTGAATAGCTTCCGTTAAACACAAGACCACACTCACATTGTGTGAATAGCTTCCAGTAAACACAAGACCACACTCACATTGTGTGAATAGCTTCCGGTAAACACAAGACCACACTCACATTGTGTGAATAGCTTCCGGTAAACAATGACCGACTCACATTGTGTGAATAGCTTCCTAAACACAAGACCACCTACATTGTGTGAATAGCTTCCTTAACACAGACCGTACTCAGATAGTGTGAATAGCTTCCGTTAAACACAGACCGTACTCAATTGTGTGAATATCTTCCGGTAAACACAAGACCACACTCACATTGTGTGAATAGCTTTCCCTTAAGCACAGACCGTACTCAGATTGTGTGAATAGCTTCCGGTAAACACAAGACCGCACTCATATTGTGTGAATAGCTTCCTTTAAGCACAGACCGCACTCAAATTGTGTAACTACAGGGTGTTCAACTTAAAAGCAGCCAGTGAATGGAGCTAATCTGGCATATATGCATGGAAATGGGAAGGTTCAGTTATGACGTAGTATAGGTCAAGGTTGTGTGACGGTGTGTAATTGTAGTGCGGAAGGGGCGATGAACAAATGTGACGTAGGACGAGCTAGTCAGAACTGGTTTAAATAGTAAATAAACACAAATCAATGCTGTACCTGGCAACTTTCGAATTGTCAATGGGGTTGCAATTATCTTGAACACCCTGTAGCTTCTCATAAGCGCATACCGCAGTCAGATTGTGTGAATAACTTCCCGTAAACACAAGACGGCACTCACATTGTGTGAATAGCTTCCGTTATGTCCAGACCGCACTCACATTGTGTGAATAGCTTCCGTTAAGTTCATACCGCACTCATATTGTGGGAATAGCTAATTGCGTTGAGAACAGACCACGCTCACATTGTGTGAATAGCTTCCGTTAAATTCAGACCGCACACACATTGGGTAAATAGCTTCCGTTAAGCACAGACCACACTCACATTGTTTGAATAACGTCCGTTGAGCACAGATCGCACTTACGTTGTGTGAATAGCTTCTGTTAAGACTAGACCACACGTCTCTCGTGCCGAAGGTAACGGCTTCGCTCCCTCGTGGAGTCATCAGGATATCTTCCAGAGATCTTTGACTTCAATGTAGGTAAGATTGAGTTCCAAGACCTATCGGAGACGGACGATAAAACGTAGGTTCCGTGTTAAATTTGAGCAAGTAAAAAACCATTGGCATTCAAAATCGAAAATAGCAGGCTGAAAAACCATTGCCCGGGCAAAATTCATTAGAAGATAGCAGGCTGAAAACCATTGCCGGGCAAAATGCATTAGAAAATAGCAGGCTGAAAAACCATTGCCCGGGCAAAATTCATTAGAAGATAGCAGGCTGAAAAACCATTGCCAGGGAAAAATGCATTAGAAAATAGTAGGCTTTGAAAAACGCTGACTTGCCCATATTAAATAATTCTACCACATAAGAAGACCACCAACAGACAGTGCAACTCAAAGAACAATGTTGCTCCGATACAATAGCTACAAAGCAAAAGACCGGCAACGCAAAACGTGGACCTCAGAGATAACAGAAACATCGAAAGACTATTTTTGAAGCGCACACTAGTGCTCGTTCTAGAAATCTCTTCTTATCCTGATGCTGTGAGACAAACCAGGTTTGGAGAAAAACAAAAGAAAGAAAGAGAAGCATTCCTTCTTGATTGTACATGTTGAGAAGCATTTCTTCTTGAGTGCACATGTTGAGAAGCATTTCTTCTTGAGTGCACATGTTGAGAAGCATTCCTTCTTGAGTGCACATGTTGAGAAGCATTTTTTCTTTGCTGTACATGTTGAGAAGCATTCCTTCTTGGTTGCACATATTGAGAAGCATTCCTTCTTGAGTGCACATGTTGAGAAGCATTCCTTCTTGAGTGCACATGTTGAGAAGCATTTCTTCTTTGCTGTACATGTTGAGAAGCATTCCTTCTTGGTTGCACATGTTGAGAAGCATTCCTTCTTGATTGTACATGTTGAGAAGTATTCCTTCTTGATTGTACATGTTGAGAAGTATTCATTCTTTGTTGTCATGTTGAGAAGATTCCTTCTTGAGTGCACATGTTGAGAAGCATTCCTTCTTGAGTGCACATGTTGAGAAATTCTTGGTTACCATACGGCCAAAGCTATTCTCAGAAGTGTTGGTGCTGCATGTTGTATGAAATTCTGACAGTTGCCATGTTTCATAATCATATATACTTGATGGCGGTCTATATGATGAAGTGTTAAGACGTTTGCCTGTAGTTCTTAAGGTTGCAAGTTCGAATCCCGACCGAGTCACAATTTTTTTCATGAGATCTCTGGGATTGTTTCAGGAGCTACAAAGTTCGTACTTTGTACAACACTTCTGCCGACAGGGACGGGGACCATATGGAGAAACCCGGTGCAATGAAGTTAATCTTTCGCCTTTAGACCAGTTTTTAGATATACTTGTTTGGCTGAAATCGGATGCATGTGTCCTAAACGTGTAGAAGTCTATGCGCTTAAGGGGCCTACCAAACCAATGTGCAACGTTTGCACATTCTTGGCAAAGATCAAACATATCACAAAGAGTTTTTACGCTTGGTCGTAAAGAACGAACGCAAAGAAGAAGATGTATTCGACATTTGACTTTGAAATCTTTAGTTGTGTGTACTTTAGACAAAATCTGATATTGTGTACATGCGAACAACATCAGAATGTTGCTGGTAATCAATCTCAATTTCGATGATCCAATTTCGCAACAAAGAAACATGTTTTATGTGATTTGTAGCAGCTGTTACAGAGAAACGTGACTGAGGGATTGAGTAAAATATACACAGTAGTATAGTGCCCAGTAGTAGTCTAGTAGAAATGAAAACTATATTATTCTTCTGCGTTCTTACTAGATTAGGATTTCGGATTCTATAATTAAGTCAGCCGTCTGCCTCAGATTATCAGTCATGTCATACAGTTTGTCTTCTGCGTTCTCACTAGATTAGGATTTCGGATTCTATAATTAAGGCAGCCGTCTGCCTCAGATTATCAATCACGCCATACAGTTTGTCTTCTGCGTTCTCACTAGATTGGGATTTCGGATTCTCTAATAAAGGCATCCGTTTGCCTCAGATTATCAGTCACACCATACTGTTTGTCTTGGACGCTGATGTAAGTGGGCCACCTCTTTCTTCTCAAGTCTGTATACTGTGGGACAGTTCTGTAGGATATAATTCCTATGATTTCTGCTTCGCCGTTTGTGCTGACCTCTTCCCGCAGTAAGTTTTGGCCACCCCCGTGATGGTAGGTCTGACATTCTTACTGTGTGGCTAAATCTCTGAGGCAGATTGAAGACCGTAGAATCCGTTATCCCATTTCTCATTGTGAGGGGTCGTTGCACCATGTTATGTGCCTTACAGCCTGGTGCATCCGTTTTCTGCAAGCATTTGTTTTGGGTTAGCATTCTCTAGCAGACACGTGAATCCGATTTCAGCCAATCCTCCTTTATCTAAACTATATCGTACTAGTGAGGGAAATGGATAATATAAGGTAATAATTTGGTAATGTGATGTATAGAGCAATGATGGGGAAAGTGATATATAGAGCAATGTTGGGGAAAGTGATATATAGAGCAATGTTTGGTAATGTGATATATAGAACAATGTTGGGGAAAGTGATATATAGAACAATGATGGAGAAAGTGATATATAGAACAATGATGGAGAAAGTGATATATAGAGCAATGATGGAGAAAGTGATGTATAGAGCAATGATGGAGAAAGTGATGTATAGAGCAATGATGGAGAAAGTGATGTATAGAGCAATGATGGAGAAAGTGATGTATAGAGCAATGATGGAGAAAGTGATGTATAGAGCAATGATGGAGAAAGTGATGTATAGAGCAATGATGGAGAAAGTGATGTACAGAGCAATGATGGAGAAAGTGATATATAGAGCAATGTTGGGGAAAGTGATATATAGAGCAATGATGGAGAAAGTGATATATAGAGCAATGATAGGAAAACGATATATTACGCAACGATGGAGAAGAGTGGCATAAAGGAAATAATGGAAAAAGTAGCAAAAATGGAAATACCAGAAACAGTGACAAAAAGAGAAATTATATAAACAGTGATATATAACATAGTAATGAGAAAACTGATATAAATTGCAATGATGGAGAAAGTGATATATAGAACAATGAATGGGGAAAGTGATATATATAGCAATGATTTTTTTGCATTCTGGCCTCAATCTCGCTGTCTATCCTTCCATCTTCTGTGAATATGCTTTCTAAGTATTGATTCCTTCTTCAGCAGCATAAGAGAGACGCAAGGACGAAAAGATCACAAATAGTGTAGGTACCAGTCAGATAATGAAAAGAGTCTAAAGATGAAACATTTGCTTCATTGCACCGGGTTTTACCACATATGGCTCGGTCCCTCTTCGTTGAAATGGCACGCCACCTGTTGAGAATATTCCACAGATCTAGAGCTCGGTAGTTCCGTCAACAATCCAAGGAATCACTTGTAAAAAAGATCTCATGAACAAAGCGCCGTATTTCAGATACGAACTTATGACCCGTGGAATGCAAACTAACGACTTAACCACCGAGACCAGCGTATTCATTTCAAACTAACGACTTAACCACCGAGACCAACGTATTCATTTCAAACTAACGACTTAACCACCGAGACCAACGTATTCATTTCAAACTAACGACTTAACCACCGAGACCAACGTATTCATTTCAAACTAACGACTTAACCACCGAGACCAACGTATTCATTTCAAACTAACGACTTAACCACCGAGACCAACGTATTCATTTCAAACTAACGACTTAACCACCGAGACCAACGTATTCATTTCAAACTAACGACTTAACCACCGAGACCAACGTATTCATTTCAAACTAACGACTTAACCACCGAGACCAACGTATTCATTTCAAACTAACGACTTAACCACCGAGGCCAACGTATTCATTTCAAACTAACGACTTAACCACCGAGACCAACGTATTCATTTCAAACTAACGACTTAACCACCGAGACCAACGTATTCATTTCAAACTAACGACTTAACCACCGAGGCCAACGTATTCATTTCAAACTAACGACTTAACCACCGAGACCAACGTATTCATTTCAAACTAACGACTTAACCACCGAGGCCAACGTATTCATTTCAAACTAACGACTTAACCACCGAGACCAACGTATTCATTTCAAACTAACGACTTAACCACCGAGGCCAACGTATTCATTTCAAACTAACGACTTAACCACCGAGACCAACGTATTCATTTCAAACTAACGACTTAACCACCGAGACCAGCGTATTCATTTCAAACTAACGACTTAACCACCGAGACCAACGTATTCATTTCAAACTAACGACTTAACCACCGAGACCAGCGTATTCATTTCAAACTAACGACTTAACCACCGAGACCAGCGTATTCATTTCAAACTAACGACTTAACCACCGAGACCAACGTATTCATTTCAAACTAACGACTTAACCACCGAGACCAACGTATTCATTTCAAACTAACGACTTAACCACCGAGGCCAACGTATTCATTTCAAACTAACGACTTAACCACCGAGACCAACGTATTCATTTCAAACTAACGACTTAACCACCGAGGCCAACGTATTCATTTCAAACTAACGACTTAACCACCGAGACCAACGTATTCATTTCAAACTAACGACTTAACCACCGAGGCCAACGTATTCATTTCAAACTAACGACTTAACCACCGAGACCAACGTATTCATTTCAAACTAACGACTTAACCACCGAGACCAGCGTATTCATTTCAAACTAACGACTTAACCACCGAGACCAACGTATTCATTTCAAACTAACGACTTAACCACCGAGACCAGCGTATTCATTTCAAACTAACGACAACCACCGAGACCAGCGTATTCATTCAAACAACGACTTAACCACCGAGGCCAGCGTATTCATTTCAAACTAACGACTTAACCACCGAGACCAACGTATTCATTTCAAACTAACGACTTAACCACCGAGACCAACGTATTCATTTCAAACTAACGACTTAACCACCGAGACCAACGTATTCATTTCAAACTAACGACTTAACCACCGAGACCAACGTATTCATTTCAAACTAACGACTTAACCACCGAGGCCAGCGTATTCATTTCAAACTAACGACTTAACCACCGAGGCCAGCGTATTCATTTCTATGGACAATAAATTCTCCAATTGCCTGGTTGAAGATGTGTAACCGGACTTTCTGTTTTTTCAATCAAATTCAGAACCCTTGATAGATGGGCCGGACAAGAGACTGTACAAATGATGGGAGATAATGGTGGTCATTAGGTTCCTTTGTTTCTCTGCTATCCACTTTAAACTGGAGCGACATTGAATCCGTCGCGGTCAGAAACAACATCACTTCAGCTGGGAGATGTTGAACCGTAGCCCCCGAGTCTGAAACAACATCACTTCAGCTGGGAGATGTTGAACCGTAGCCCCCGAGTCTGAAACAACATCACTTCAGCTGGGAGATGTTGAACCGTAGCCCTGAGTCTGAAACAACATCACTTCAGCTGGGAGATGTTGAACCGTAGCCCCCGAGTCTGAAACAACATCACTTCAGCTGGGAGATGTTGAACCGTAGCCCCCGAGTCTGAAACAACATCACTTCAGCTGGGAGATGTTGAACCGTAGCCCCCGAGTCTGAAACAACATCACTTCAGCTGGGAGATGTTGAACCGTAGCCCCCGAGTCTGAAACAACATCACTTCAGCTGGGAGATGTTGAACCGAGCCCCGAGTCTGAAACAACATCACTTCAGCTGGGAGATGTTGAACCGTAGCCCCCGAGTCTGAAACAACATCACTTCAGCTGGGAGATGTTGAACCGTAGCCCCCGAGTCTGAAACAACATCACTTCAGCTGGGAGATGTTGAACCGTAGCCCCCGAGTCTGAAACAACATCACTTCAGCTGGGAGATGTTGAACCGTAGCCCCCGAGTCTGAAACAACATCACTTCAGCTGGGAGATGTTGAACCGTAGCCCCCGAGTCTGAAACGACATCACTTCAGCTGGGAGATGTTGAACCGTAGCCCCTGAGTCTGAAACACATCACTTCAGCTGGGAGATGTTGAACCGTAGCCCCCGAGTCTGAAACGACATCACTTCAGCTGGGAGATGTTGAACCGTAGCCCCCGAGTCTGAAACAACATCACTTCAGCTGGGAGATGTTGAACCGTAGCCCCCGAGTCTGATAAGCAAGATCACGCGCTAGTCTCTGTGTGAAAATATATGCCTGCAAAATATAATGAATATAAAATAGGACGAATTCAGAAGTGATGAATTCAGAGAAATATCTGGTCAACCACTAGCAACAACTGTTATAAGAAGGAGAAGATAGAGATACTTTGAGAAGAAATGATAAGAGATTACCAAAGCAGGCAGTGAAATGTGAGGTAAAGGGTTTAAGAAAGAGAGGACGCCCTAGGGAGACCCTGAGACGAACTTTGCCTAAAGAGGCAGGAAATGTCGGACTCAATTTCAAAGAAGAGATTGATCGAGTTGCGCAGAACAGAGCGGTATGGAACAATTACTTGCAATCCCTATGTAACGTATAACAGTACGAGATGAATATATATATAATAGCCGTCCATGACAACAGTCTCAAACTTGTGCTGCTGCATATCTTTGGTGTGTGCGGCGGGGACGGGGGACTGTAAGTCAAATCCTAGAACACAATCTCCTACCACAGGTGGGGCATACCTGATCAAGGTTAGACATATGCGTGTTGTGTGTTCTGTCTTTTCGAGCAGCTCGTTTTCTCTGTGCCTCAACGGCACGATGATACTCAGCTATGCGGATTCCTATTGTGTTGTTCTGAAACTATAGCTTGCGTTACATATATAAACAGTGGAGGGTCTTTATGTCAAAGGGGTTAAGACGTTTGCCTATCGTTCTGAAGGCTGTAGGTTCAAATCTGGAACGTGTATCATGTGCAATTGTTAAATGCGATCTATAGGATTGTTGCTGGATCTTCGAAGTTGGTGCTTTGTGCAACACTCTGTCATTACTGTCATTACTGTCATTACTGCCGACAGGTAATGGAGCCATATACTATATGGTGAAACCAGGTCTTCTCCTTTAAATTATGTTCTGCATTATTAGTATTCAATATTATTCCTTACTTGTTAAGTAACTCTATTTTCTATCTAATCTGAAGCCATACAGTTTTTGCTGTTACATGTGTAGTATTTTATGTGAGAATAAATCAATATTTCATATGTCAGATACAGCTGTAATAATTGGTTTTCTGAATAAATTTGATTTAGTAACGTATAATAACGTCTGTAGTAGTAGCAGTAGTGGTGGTAGTTGTAGTAGAAGTAGTAGTAGTAGTGGTAGTGGTGGTGGTGCTGGTAGTAGTAGTGGTGGTGGTGGTATTAGAGGAAGTAGTAGTAGTAGTAGTAGTAGTAGTAGTGGTGGTGGTAGTAGTAGTAGAAGAAGTAGTAGTAGTAGTGGTGGTGGTGCTGGTAGTAGTAGTGGTGGTGGTGGTATTAGAGGAAGTAGTAGTAGTAGTAGTAGTAGTGGTGGTGGTAGTAGTAGTAAGTGAAGTAGAGGTAATAGTAGTTGTGGTAGTAGTGGTGTCACTAGTAGTGATGTTGGTGTTTTTAGTAGTAGTTATAGTAGGGGTAGTAGTGCTGGTAGCTGTAGTGGTAGTGGTACTGATGGTAGTACTAGTTGCAGCTGTGGTAGTAGTAGTAGTTGTGGTGGTAATAGTAGGGATTGTAGTATTTATTAGCCTTATTATGCTTAGTAGTGGTAGTAGTATTGGTAGTAGTGGTGGTAGTAGTGGCTGTAATAGTGATGGTAGTAGTGGTTGGTTATAGTAGTAGCAGTAGTGGGTGTGGTAGCAGTAGTAGTAGCAGTGACAGTAGTGTCAAAGAAATATATTACGATTACTATAAAGATAGGATTATGTTCCTTGCTATTAGGTTATATTATGGCCCTTGTTATACAGTTTAGATTATACCCCTTGCTATGAGGTTATATTTTGTTCCTTGTTATATAGTTAAGATTATGCCCCTTGCTATGAGGTTATATTATGTCCCTTGCTATAAAGTATAGATTATGCCCCTTGCTATGTTGCTAGATTATGTCCTGTGTTATATAGTTCAGATTATGTCCCTTGTTATATAGTTAAGATTATGCCCCTTGCTATGAGAATATATTATGCCCCTTGCTATAAAGTATAGATTATGCCCCTTGCTATGTGGTTAGATCATGTTCTTTGGTATATATATAGTTTATATTATGTCTCTTACCTTAACAATGTCTGTACATATCTTGATATAAACGTAGAGTCGCTTGCTATACAAGCAAAATTGTGCTATAGCTACATAGCAAGCAGTACATGCATGACCATTCAGATAGTCTAGAAATGAGTCCAGGATAGCATCAAAACCAAGATTAATATATACCGCAGTTTTGTGCAATCATCTTGACTCTTTACGGAGCAGACTGTTGGAAAATGAAGACTGAGCTAAGTAGGTAAACCTGTGTCTTGCGTGCAGAAGGTCGTGGGTTCTAATCCGGACAGCTCCGTTCTGTTCACAATTGCTTTTTATCATACACTCATAAGATTTCTGCCGGAGCTAAGGAGTTCCTGCTTTATGCCATACTATCATCAGTTGGTGTTCCACTTCTGTGGAGAGGGAACAAGCTATATGAGATTAAACCCGATACAAAGAAGTCAATTCTTCAGATTTAGACAGATTTAAGAGTAGATTGAAAAGTAGATGGTCCAGTTTAATTCATTATAAAATAAAATAAAATCTCTACAAATTTCTCACCACTTAAAAAAATTACATTGTAAACCCTCGGGGAGGCTGCGGAGTTCTGCACTGTCGCTGAGATCTCCCTGTGTATCAAAGATATTGGAGTTAAATTGTTTATTCACTGAAGTGCACTGATGGTCCTCCTATCAATCAATCAATCAATCAATCAATCAATCAATATTAAGCAGGGAGATACAATGTGCCGCAACAGTGATGGTAACATCCCAAATGACATTCTGTATGGCCAAATTAACAACTGGTAGTAGACAGGATGGGCGCCCAGTACTACGCTTCATTGACGCCTGCAAGCGTGATCTAACTGCATGCAGCATCGACAAAGATAATTGGAAACAGTTGGCCAGAGATAGACAGACATGGCGAACGGTAGTCAAGGATGGCACAAAAAGAAAAGATAAGAAACGTCATCATATAGAGAGGTAAAAGAGAGGGCAGAGGACAGAAAAACAATACACTGCGTCAGCTCCAATCAGCAATTTTACCTGCAGCAACTGTGGCAAGGAAAAGGCAATTACATCCACAATGATCAACAAATAAACAAGGAACAGGTATTAAGAGCTTCCGAAAAACAAATAGACAAACACGGGACTCGAACCACTTACCCTAGCTAGTCCTTACGACACCAATCGTCTAGCCTAGCAATACGAGCGCTTTAAGGACACAACCAATGAGTCATTCTTAAAAAAATGACTCACGGGGAGTGTCTTTCTCAAACGCTCGTTACAGCTAGACACAGAAACAATCAGGTAGGGTTCGAACAGTGTTTGCACAAACACATACTGTAAGCTTATTGTGCTTGTATATATTAGAGACGAGACAATATCATACATACACACATGTATACACATATAACAAACATGCATACATCATTCAAAGTAGCTTCAAATTTATTAAGATGAGCACACGGAGCCTCTTTCAAGAACCCCAGAGGAAGCAACGGAAGTAACGAATATGATCAACAAATAAACAAGGAACAGGTATTAAGAGCTTCCGAAAAACAAATAGACAAACACGGGACTCGAACCATTAACCCTAGTCCTTATGTGATTCAGGACAGAACAAACTGAGTGATTGATTGCTAGGGACATCATCATTACACTTCAGTGAGTAACCATGTGTGCTCCGATCTTTTCTTATATAGGAAGATCCCAGTGGCAGTGCACGAACTCCGTAGCACCAGAGATGGTCTCCGATGTAATTAGAAAGTGACAATATTTTGTAGAAATTCTAATTTGTGCCTAATACACTTTGCGCGGTCAGCATCTTTCCAGCCTGTTTTTGTGAATTTTGAACTGACAAGTGTTCTTTATCGTGCTCAACTTGGCAACAAACTATATGATGCAAAACATATAGTCACTTCAGACAAATAGACCAAATGATGTATGATGAGATGATGATGATGATATATAAGTACATTATTAGACCGTCTTCATGGCTAGTCGATGTGCACCGAGAGAGATAAATAGATCTCAATTCTTCATGGCTAGTCGATGTGCACCGAGAGAGATAAATAGTCAATTTGTCCAATACTCTTCATGGCTAGTCGATGTGCACCAGAGAGAAAACAGATTCAATTCTTCATGGCTAGTCGATGTGCACCGAGAGAGATAAATAGATGTCATACCTCATGGCTAGTCGATGTGCACGAGAGAGATAAACAGATCTCAATACTCATGGCTAGTCGATGTGCACCGAGAGAGAAAACAGATGTCAATCTTCATGGCTAGTCGATGTGCACCGAGAGAGATAATAGATTCAATTCTTCATGGCTAGTGGATGTGCACCGAGAGAGATAAATAGATCTCAATTCGTCATGGCTAGTCGATGTGCACCGAGAGAGATAAATAGATCTCAATTCGTCATGGCTAGTCGATGTGCACCGAGAGAGATAAATAGATCTCAATTCTTCATGGCTAGTCGATGTGCACCGAGAGAGATAAATAGATCTCAATTCGTCATGGCTAGTCGATGTGCACCGAGAGAGATAAACATATCTCAATTCTTCATGGCTAGTCGATGTGCACCAAGAGAGATACACAGATCTCAATTCTTCATGGCTAGTCGATGTGCACCGAGAGAGATAAATAGATCTCAATTCTTCATGGCTAGTCGATGTGCATCGAGAGAGATAAACATATCTCAATTCTTCATGGCTAGTCGATGTGCACCGAGAGAGATAAACAGATCTCAATTCTTCATGGCTAGTCGATGTGCACCGAGAGAGATAAACAGATCTCAATACTTCATGGCTAGTCGATGTACACCGAGAGAGATAAACATATCTCAATTCTTCATGGCTAGTCGATGTGCACCGAGAGAGATAAATAGATCTCAATTCTTCATGGCTAGTCGATGTGCACCGAGAGAGATAAACATATCTCAATTCTTCATGGCTAGTCGATGTGCACCGAAAGAGATAAGCAGTCTCAATTCGTCATGGCTAGTCGATGTGCACCGAGAGAGATAAACATATCTCAATTCTTCATGGCTAGTCGATGTGCACCGAGAGAGATAAATAGATCTCAATTCTTCATGGCTAGTCGATGTGCATCGAGAGAAATAAACAGATCTCAATTCAATGAACAGCAAGTGTTTACCCTTAAACACTTGTCTAATGTCTGCACTTATTCACCAGAAAAGGATCATGTGATATCTTGGACTAAGTAAATAGAAGTATTGGCCGTTTATAAAGTTGCAGTGTACTTTTTTCTGAAAGCAAAAACGGGAATTTTTTCTAATTTAAAAATAGCATCAAAATTATAAAAAGTAAAAAATAAAGGAACCCTTTCATACCTCGTGGTATATAGGTCAATACAGTGTTAGGCCTATATTTTCATTGACCGTCGGCACACGATGGGTGATGTGGTCAGCATCACGCCGGCCGCCTTTACTTTCCCAGAGCATGTCTGGTACCTAGTTGAGGCTGCGTCGACCTGAGAGCCGTCGCTGTCGGGAAAAATTCCAAGCGCATTGCGGGAGCTGAACCCAGACCACCAACCTTGCGAAGCGAGTTCACTAACAACAACGCTACAGCGGCTCTCCGTCAAAGTTATGACATCAGTTAATTGACCATGATAGACAGTTTATCATGACGACATGCACAAATTCCATGACGTATTTGACATTTTGTTCTAAAAAATCATTCCATAGCAACTTTATAAACATCCTACATTATTATCATCATGAAGTGCCGTGCCGGGTGGCTTAGGCTATCATAGATCTTCACAAATCTCTGTCATTGGTATTTGCTAAAATCTCAGATGTTGACGCTGGTCCGTGCCATGAAGTCAGACTGTCTAATATTTGCTCTCTCTGTCTTCCTCTGTTTTGTCTCTCTTCAATTTTACCGGTTGTTACAGTGTGTTCTAAACCTTCTGTTCTCGTCAAATGTCCGAAAAATGATGACTACTTCTTTCTTATATTGATAATAAGTTTTCTCTGCGTCTTGACTTCATTCAACATCTCCACATTCGTCATTTTAGCAATCCATGGGATTCTCATCATTCCTCAGTAAATATATATTATATGTTGCACTAACGTAAATGGGATGAAGGAAATTAAAAGAAGAACAAACATGGCTTTACAAAAAATTAAACAACTCAAAACAATATGGAACGGAACTGATAAGAAAACAAAGATCAAATTACTAAGAGCATGTATATTCCCAGTGGCAACGTATGGTGTGAAGCATGGACATTTAATAAAGCAGTGGAAAAACATATATGTGCTTTTGAATATAAATGTTTTCTAGGGAATGCAACCCTAGTAAATAAAATGCTGGCAAGAAATTGGATGTGCTGGCCTAGTCACTATAGGTGCATAACTTGGCACAACGCACAATCGCTCTTAGGCTCAGATCACATACTAACTACAAAGAGTTGCTAAATAAGTGGTCGATATGGAGCGTTCACAAAAGAAGAAAGAATATAAGTGTTACAGAAGAGTGCTTCGTATATCTTGGACAGAGAAGAGAACAAATAGATCTATCCAGTAAGAACTCAAAATCAAAGAAAACTGGCTGATGCTACAAATGAGAAAGAGAAAATTGAGATATTTTGGACATATAAAAAGACATGAAGGGCTGGAAAAAGACCATCTTGGAATCAGGCATACCGGCAAAGAGAAGAAGACGAAGACCACGAGAAGATAGATTCAGGATGTAACTGATGGTTTGAACATGACGACTGCAGAGGCGGGACATCTAGCCTATGAGAGAGAGAAATTACGGAGGACTGTTGGGGTGGCAATGTTCTGCTCAGGACAAGCTATTTGATAATGATAACCTAAAAATAGGATTGCAACTTGTACGAGTGTTACCACATTGCTTACTTACTTGTGTCTCTCCGCTCCTTGTGGAGGATAGGCCGCAACAGTTGTTCGTCACTTTTCTCGGTCTCAGAATTTTTCTATATGACCTCGCAGCATAGCCGAGCACCCTTCAGTTAATAAAGAAAACTTCATTTTCAGTTCTATTTAGGACATGCTCTTTTCCGCTTTCCTTGCGGGTTTCACTCTAGTGCTTGTCTAGTGACACTCAACTGTGTCTTCCGTAGGTATGCCCAACCCACCGCCATTTTCTCCTCTTAACCTGGGTCATCATAGGTTCCTGTCCTGTTCTTATTCGCAAGTCTGTGTTAGCAGTTTTGTGTTTTCATATTAATCGTCTATTCTTCTTCTTCTTCTTCAAACTCTCTATATCGACCACTTGTTAAACCACTCTTTGGGATTTGTATGTGATCTGAGCCCAAGAGCGATTATACGTTGCGCCAGTTATGCACCTACAAGTAGGTCGGCCCATACGATTTCTGCGAAGCTCTTTACTTACTAGGGTAGCTTCCTTACCTCAGTCGTCTCTAACGACATGCCTTGTAGGTTTGCAGTGTTACTATTCTTTGCTCCCCTTGCGAGACCCGACAACACACTGGTGAAATCATCTATAAATATAAACATAAAGAAATAAATGACAGGGCCGTATGTGGTCTGTGTGTGTGTGTGTGTGTGTGTGTGCGTGCGTGTGTGTAAGTGTGTGCGTGTGCGTGTGTGTGTATAACACGCCCCTAATCAGTAACGAATGTACATGCTCTTTCTAATCTATCTATATATCTCCCTCTCTCTCTCTCAATTGAAGTATAAATTATAAAGTTTTGTTATGACTGTAATGTGTGCGTGCGACCTGCTCCTCACTGTTGACGTTGAGGCAAGCATTAACGATTTGTCCTGGTTCAGTTTCGAGCTATGGCACATGAAAGAAAACAACAAAGTCCCTAATGACAGAGTTCACACGCACTTGCATATTTTGCTCTTAATACTTCTAGTTCTGCGATGAGTCATTCGTTCTATTTCTTGATATCTTGCAGAAAGACAAAAATAAAACAGGAAAAGGGATTTCCTGCAAATAACCTTTGAACTCTGCAAAGTTTGTGTATTTATGTTGCTGACGTAAGCGAAACTTGCGAGAACATGTCGGATTCGTGTAATACGCAATGGGTCATTCATCTGATATAGAATTCCTTTCATTTCAATGTCATTGCAAGGTCAACTGTTACTGAAAGATGAGAAGGGTTGGAAAACAGAATAATGTTTACAATGACGACTAGGTAACAAATGTAGTAGAAAAAAAGTCAATGAACCAGCGACTGAAGAATAGTGAGTCTTAATTAATAACCTGCATAGAATTAAGTGCAAACGTTTGAGAACTGAGAAATCAAATATTATTTTTTGCAAAGTGTGTCTTACACGATCTTTATATTGTGTCTTGTGCATTATCCACGAAGGTGGTCCACCACATTATCCGACCTTATCGTGGTTGGAGGGTTTGTATGTCTTGATGATCCTTCAGGCTATGTCGACCGGAGTCCAACTTAGGACATGTTCAACCAAGGTGAATGCACTGAAAGTGAAAGACTAGACCAAAGAGCGGGGAGCATGATGGTTCCCATAAGCTGACAGCGCAGAACCTCCCCTACCCAACCAAAAAACGAGTGGTACCTGCTTTGGCAATCAAACCATCCCCCAGCTTTGGGACAAATTGCAGTACTCCTTTCTGTCCCGTATGGAAGATATCCTTGTTTTTGTATTTTCTACTTCTATGACAATATAGTGTCCAGGAAGCATACCCTGCATAAAAGCCTGGGTTGGACAGAAGGTTAAAGTCATATAGAGTACTACGACTCCAGACAAACCCTGGAAGACAGACAGGAGACTGCAGCTGTCTAGAGAACAAACTAAAGAAAAAGATGTCACCAGAAACGGAATGCGTCAGCTATTATTAGCGTGGAGGAATCGTCCCATTCGAATGAACCACAATGACCACTGCCATACACGACGGCAATATTGTGAAGTAAGATATGATAAGTAATCAAAGAACATCATATTGATGTTTTATGAAATGTTTTGTAATCAACTAATGTCACAAATAATGATATCTTCACAATCTTCTAGAATCTCTGCTAGTTTTGGACAGGTGAAAGTCCTCTTATTGGGTTCCATTTTCTGGTTCCAGTACATGTCTATGCTTCATACCCATACGTTGCCACTGGGAATATGTATGATCTTAGTATTCCGATCTTTGTTTTCTTATCAGTTTCCTTCCATACTGTTTTAGTTGTTTCATTTTTTATTTTTTTGCAAGGTCGTGTCTGTTCTTTTAATTCCCAAAATACAAATGTTTAAGAAAATAAAAACAAGGCATCAGAATCGATTGTAACTTGTTTTTCCATTGAATAAAATTGACAATCTTGATGATATGGTACAGTTCAGAGTTCAAGTTTCATTTAAGTTAAAAAAAAGTTAATCACATATCCTTTACAGGACTTTGCAAATCAACCCCAGCTTTTAACGCTGTTTGTGATTTTTCTAGGCATTATTACGTTGAGTAGTTTGCCATTGCTTTCTGAACGGGTGGTGCACCGTCCTTTTGTAAAAATCCAGGCGAAACAATTTGCAACCAAACTGTCCGCAGCGTGATTCGAACTCAGAACGTCGGGGTTAATATACCGAGCCACTATCCCCTAGGCCACAGACACCACCAGGTTTCATTTACTTCAGTGAAATCAATGTCTAAAGATGAAACATGTAGGGTACGACTTCAATTTTTGGATTCTGCTTTCTTTCAAAGCCGAAACGCCACTACCATGATCCAACATTACTGGAGTTCCATCAACCGACAGACCAATACAGTCTTTCCATTTTACATGTTGACATTTCGAAGTAACTATCTATTACCTCTTTGTGTCCTGTTTGACACACATATATTTTCCACAATAGATTTCTATTCATGTCGTTCTGTGGCCGTTCAACTAATTGTTTCTTATGTCAGTCCACACACAGTCTTTCAACTTGAGATTCATCGGGGTTCTGCTGAGTAAGTTCAACTAATTGTTTCCTAATGTTTCGCAGTCCACACAGTCTTTCAACTTGAGATTCACGTTATGTGGTAGTTCAAGTAATTGTTTCCTATGTCAGTCCACACACAGTCTTTCAACTTGAGATTCACGTTCTGTGGTAGTTCAACTAATTGTTTCCTATGTCAATCCACACAGTCTTTCAACTTGATATTCACAGTTCTTCTCCATATTCTGAACGTCAAGGTTTTATTTTCCCATCGATGTCCATCTGAGAGCTGTTCTAGCCAGTGCCCCTACTGACATACAACATAATGACCAATTCATCTCTATCTTTGCCTTTTAATGATTGTCTTCAATGATGAACAGTTTGTTCTTTCAGAATTTCTTCATTTGCTGTCGTATTTGGTCAGAAAATTGTCCGGATTCTTCTTAAACGATTTATGTTTACAATGAGTAGGTCAACCGATTGTTTACAAATCTGTCTGAGTTACAGCGGCACATAATTCTAATAAGGTTTTACTTTTCATTATATGTGACAACAAGAATTTGCAAAGTTCCCTGAAATAAAATATCCCTGGTGAAATCTAATTGCCCGTGGTCCAACTGCAATGATGGATGCATATAATTGCACGTAGCCCCTCTGCAATGATGGATATATCTAATTGCACGTAGTTCAGTTGCAATGATGGATAGATCTAATTGCACTAGTCCAGCTGCAATGATGGATGTCAATTAAGTCCCTGTAAATTGGAATCTAATTGCCGTGCCACCTGCAATGATGGATAGATCTAATTGCACGTAGCCCCTCTGCAATGATGGATAGATCTAATTGCACGTAGTTCAGTTGCAATGATGGATAAGATCTATTGCACGTAGACCTCTGCAATGATGGATAGGTCTAATTGCCCGTAGTCCAGCAGCAATGATGGATAGGTCTAATTGCCCGTAGCCCAGCTGCAGTGATGACGTAGTCCAGCTGCAGTGATGAAAAGATCTTATCGCCCGTAGTCCTCTGCAATGATGGATAGGTCTAATTGCCCGTAGTCAGCAGCAATGATGGATAGGTCTAATTGCCTAGTAGCCCAGCTGCAGTGATGACGTAGTCCAGCTGCAGTGATGAAAAGATCTTATCGCCCGTAGTCAGGCTGCAATGATGACTCCGTGCTTACTACAACGATATTAAAAATAGTAATAAGACCAGCGCTTTCACACGTGCGCTTATCTCCCTTACTCGTGTATACAAGCACGTGCGCTAATCAGTACAAGCCAGGTCTGCTCACGTCAGTAGCCGCACGTGTTACAGTTAAGAGAACGTTGAGAAAATATACTATTAGTGTAGAATGAATGTGTGCAAGAAACACCTGCACGGTATGGAATATGTTCAAGTATATTTGTGTACTGCCAAAATCTTATGATACAATGACAAGACACACATTTATAGTTTGAAGTAATGAATCCTAACTTTAAGATGTTTTCATCAGTTATATGAGGAATATCATCATAGCACTCCGGACATGTCCATAAGTGCTCCGATCTCTGCCCAAACAAGTCCAGAAGCGTCCAGCAGCCCAATATGCCAGTTCGATGTTGATTAATCAATCTTTTTGCATATTTAGTATTTCGTTCTTTTCAGGCTGTACGAATAACGACACCTATCTCTCTCAATCTGATCAGCAACTGGGATTAACAACACTGAAACTCCTGTTCGGAAAACTCAATATTTTAAGAATGGAATTTCGGTTTAAATATTTGAATATTGGTAGCAAAAGTGATATTTGTCCCAATCGACTAGGTTTATAATTCTGTACCTGGAACATTGTCCTGGAAGAATCGGTTTAATCTCCGGAACTGATACTGGGACTTGACGTTTTTATTAAGTTTAGTCTAGGGCTCATTGAGATCTAACTTTGATAACTGTTTGTTTGTTATGTTGGGAGTTGAAGCCTCTTTAAGCTGAGACACGCCTCTTTCAACATAAGGACATAAACCATGTTTTGGTTATATCAAAGCGCGTAGACTGTAGATCGACAAATATGAACAATATGAATTAACTCCTTTCAGAGAATCCAAGTTAGTCGGACATTTGGACAACTGTTAAGCAAGTGTGGTGACAGGGCCTACTAGAAACGCAAAGAATAGTACCACTTCGACCTACAAGGCAGATCGTAAGAGTCGACTGATGTAGGACCTAGGGAAGCTATCCTAGTAAATAAAAAGCATCGTAGAAATCGGATGTGCTGGCCTACTTGTGGTCTCATAACTGGCACAACGTACAATCGCTCTTAGGCTTCAATCATATACAAATCACAAAAGTGGTTAACAAGTTGTCGATATGAGTCGTTCGAAGATGAAGAAGAAGAAGTACAACTGTTACAAAGTTCATGCAACCTTATATCCAGCAACTGTAGTTGTAGTCCCAAGAACGTAACGCTCTTCCATATTCAGAAGAGAGTATTCCATCCCTTGTAGCAGTGGCGGCTCGTGATCGTTTTTGTTGGTGGGGCCAGACACAAACTTTCGGGAAAATCATGGCTTTGGGTTAGGTTATATTTTAATTTATTAAATAATAAATAAACGTTACATATTATTTTGGTGTAGCCTGACCCTGTGGCCCTTAATGGCGAGCCGCCACTGCCTTGTAGTATACATCAGACAGGATATCAATCTGAAGACAAGAGATCCTGGTTTTCCTGGAGGCTTCAGTTCAGGCGTGGATTTCTGAGAAGACATCTGAGAGTGGTGTGGTAATTTACACAGACGGGTGAGTTGCTCGTCACACATGAAGCTTGCGGACATTGAATACTCAGGTTGGAGGTGAGGGGGATGGTATTGTGAAGGAAGACAGTCATGGTTTTGCCATGACTACTATAATGGACTACTTATAGTAGTCATACTACGGAGATTGTAGCTGTAACTAATGAAATGACTGTGTTGGAGTTACATACTTGTATCCATGTTTGCTTTCTTAGTGACTCAGTATGCTCAGGAAGGTCAAGACAGACTGCAATCGATGGTAGTGGTTCGAGTCTCTGAAGAAGCAAAGCTGATCCAAAAAATAGCAACATTTTTTTAGTGGCATGGCATGGAAATGTAAATGTGAACGAACTTGCAGGATTAGTGCCATGGTGAAGTGGAGTACCTGGGTTTTAATCTTCTAAATAATCAACAAACAAACAAGTTAGCTAATTTAGCATGTACTGTACAATGAAGTGAACAAAGTAGAAAAACATTGTGACTAATTTGTATCTATTTCTAGCACCTGCTTTAGTTTTGAAAGTCAACCTGCGAATTGTCTCCATACTTCGATATCTAGAGCCGTATAGTGCCAGAACTTGGAGATTTGTGGTATAAATATATTTCGAAAATATGTAAAATTTCGTTGATGAGAACAATCAGATGGAACAATATGAAGTGTTTTGAAGATATTCTATATCTGTATTATCTTTGTGTCCTGCCACAGCTTTCACAAACGATTTTCCGTGTTACTGTTCTGTTGCTTTGCTACCAATGCTGTCCACGTCAGGTTGCACTTTCACAAAAGATTGCTATTGTTACCGTTCTGTTGCTTTGCTACCAATGCTGTCGACGTCAGGTCGCAGTCTTTCAATTCTCTTTTCACAGTTCTTTTCTTTGCTTACCTAGGACGTCAAGACATGTTATATATCCGACGTCTACCGGAAAGCTGTTATAACCAATGCCCATACTGGCATACAACACACATGTTCAATCCACACCCCTCTTCTTTTATGAGAAGCGTCTGGCCGAATTGATTAGAGCGAGGCTCCCATGCAGGAGACTGGTGTTCAATTCACAGGAAAGCCAAGGATTTTTTCTGTTGGGGCATAAATAACAAATTATAATCTGAACATCTTCGTGGCGACTGTACTAGCCATGCAGCCATTAAATTTCTCAGGCTCTTGTCCCACCTGTGCTACACCGCCATACAAAGCAGTACTACAGACAGTAACGACAGTGGGGTTTTTTATATCCAGTAATGCACAGTTTGTTCATTTTAGAAGCTCTTCATTTGCTTTTGTATTTTATCAGAATATATACAAGATTCTTATTAACGATTTATTTTGAATTTGGAAATATCAGAAGTTATTTAAGTTTGTTTTGTACTTTGTAATCCCTCGTTGTATGAGCAAAACTGGTTTGCATGATGAGCAGAACTGGATTGCATGATGAGTAGAACTGGGTGTATGATGAGCAGAACTAGATTGCATGATAAGCAGAACTGGATTGCATGATGAGCAGAACTGGATTGCATGATAGCAAACTGGATGGTAAGATGAGCAGAACTAGATTGCATGATAAGCAGAACTGCTGATAGCAGAACTGATGTGTACAGAACTGGATGTATGATTAGCAAAGTGTGGATTCAGTGTAATCAGAGTCACTGAGACAAGTAGCATGTATGCAATACGAAATCTGCTGAATGACAGTCACTGAGACAAGCAGCATGTATACAATACGACATCTGCTGAATGACAGTCACTGAGACAAGCAGCATGTATACAATACGAAATCTGCTGAATGACAGTCACTGAGACAAGCAGCATGTATACAATACGACATCTGCTGAATGACAGTCACTGAGACAAGCAGCATGTATACAATACGACATCTGCTGAATGACAGTCACTGAGACAAGCAGCATGTATACAATACGACATCTGCTGAATGACAGTCACTGAGACAAGCAGCATGTATACAATACGAATCTGCTGAATGACGTCACTGAGACAAGCAGCATGTATCAATCGAAATCTGCTGAATGACAGTCACTGAGACAAGCAGCATGTATACAATACGAAATCTGCTGAATGACAGTCACTGAGACAAGCAGCATGTATACAATACGAAATCTGCTGAATGACAGTCACTGAGACAAGCAGCATGTATACAATACGACATCTACTGAATGAAACTTTGCAGCTATGGATCGGCTATGTTGTTGATTTCTTAAATACTGAGATTTTGGAGAAGACAATTAAAGAAGTTTAAAGCCGAAGGATTGACTTCATTGAACCGGGTTTTATACCATATGACTCAGTCCCTGTCCACAGAAATGGCACGCCACCTGCTGAGAGTATCGCACAAAGCATGAACTCTGTAGCTCCGGCAACAACGGAACCTCAAGGCACGGGCTTAACCACTTAGCCATAGAGATCACTGGAGAATGCAAATATGGAGGGAGATATCCCGGGAGAGTGGAGAAGAGAAAGACCAAGACGAATATAGTGAGAGGATTTCAAAATGTAGTACGAGAGGAGAACATAATTAACTGATTGATGATAAACCATCATCATTGCACTTCGTTGATTAACCATGTGTTCCGATCTCTTTCTTACACAGGAAGATCTCAGCTGCACTGCACGATTTATGTAGCCGAGGTGAGGGTCACCGATGTCATTTTTAAGATGGTGACAATTTTGTAGGAATTACATTTACAACTTCTTCTTTAGTAAATTTTGCCCGGACAGCGATTTTGCAGCCTACGTATATCAAATTCCAACAGCCAATGGATGTTTTGCGTGCTCAACTTGAACACGGGACCTTCGTTTTATCGGCCGTCTCCGATAGAACTAGGAACTCGATTAACCTACATTGAAATCAGGGATCCTTTGGAAAATATCCCGATCGCTTCACGTGGGAAACGAACCGAGTACCCTTGGCATGAGAGGCGAGCACCTTACCTCTACACCACAGAGGCCCCTTCAGAGGCCCCTTCAGAGACCCTCCTTCGGCAGAACATGAAATTATTAAGAAATGTTATATTAACAAAATTATGTGCACGGCAAGCTACTGGATGATGTTGACCATGATGATCTAATCACATTCTTCAATGTTTTAGTTTAAGTACACATTAAATAGCAATTTAATTTCTTACCGACCAACAACACACTCCAGCATATAAACACACTGACAAACACATTCTCACACACATTTTGTGACCACACAAACACACACTCAGATATTAAAACAGTCCAACAGTCAGATCAAAACAAACCCCCAAAAAAAAAATAATAATATAAAAACTGCTGCTTGTGCAGAAATAAATTACCCTTAATCTGTCTCCCTATCTCACCCCCACTCTCTCCATTTTCTGGACAGCTAGCAAGGTCCTGGAAACTCTTGAAAATGGCGCGTGCGTTGTTTGGCAACATGTGAGCTCAGCTTTTAAAATAGAAACTAGGTCAAGCCAGCGAGCGAACGTCACGACTCGAGAACACGACGTGTGTGTGTGTGTGTGTGTGTGTGTGGGAAAAGAGAAATAATAAATTAGGTTGTTCAGGGAAAGAAAATCTACAAAAACAGAATACAAAACTGATGCAAAACAAAACAGCAGAAGAAGGGGAGAAGGAATTCACCATGTCAGAACGATGGAGGTGTTTTTTCAAAAACTGGTTCGCTGCATGATTGACCTAGCGAGTGTAGCCAATAGGAACAACGTTTACATTTTGTTAGTGTATCGTGCGCAAACCGGTTTTGCTGCACGCGTTAATCCGGCGTTTCCCTCGCTTTATTTTTCCTAGATTGCCGATTCTGTTAGATCTTTGGTTTGTTCGTGAAATTTTGAATTGAATAAGTCCAAGGCTGTATTTCTGGACATAATGTGATTGTACAAACGTAGTTGTCATTTTTTTCCCAGTGAATAAATAATATGATTGATTGCTTGATTGATTGATAGGACCATCATCATTGCACTTCGGCGAGTAGCTATGTGTGCTCCGATCTCTTTCTTACACATGAAGGTGGTTGTACACGAACTCCGTAGCACCAGCGAGGGTCCCCGATGTAATTTTGAAGACATTTTTGTATAAATTATAATCTTTTCTAATGAATTTTACTCGGCGGCGCTTTCCAGTCTGCCATTCTCAATTTTGAAAATACGTTTCATCGTCCGTCTTCGATAGGACTACGAGCGCGATTTCACCTACACTGGGATCAGGGATCTCTGGAAAAATATCCAGATGGCTCCAGATGGCTCCACGAGGGAGTGAACCTGGTACCTTGGCACGAGAGACCAGCATCTAACCTCTACGCCACCGAGTCCCCTCAATGAGATTATATGTAAAGTCTTCAAGATGACATTATAGGTAAAGTCTTCAAGATGACATTATATGTAAAGTCTTCAAGATGACATTATATGTAAAGTCTTCAAGATGACATTATAAAGTAAAAGTCTTCAAGATGACATTATATGTAAAGTCTTCAAGATGACATTATATGTAAAGTCTTCAAGATGACATTATATGTAAAGTCTTCAAGATGGCATTATATGTAAAGTCTTCAAGATGGCATTATATGTAAAGTCTTCAAGATGACATTATATGTAAAGTCTTCAAGATGACATTATATGTAAAGTCTTCAAGATGACATTATATGTATCAAGATGATTTGAAGATGACATTATATGTAAAGTCTTCAAGATGACATTAACGTCAAGTTATATAAACAATAAGAAATGCCAAGAGTTTATGTCGCCAAGTTCTAATAGTCTCTTTTGGGGATCTTTGTGGCTGATTAAGCCCTTGCGTCCTGAAGGTCATGAGTTCGAATCTGCACAGCGTCGTTCTATCACGGGTGTATTTTTTTTCTAGAGACTCCAAGAATTGTTGATGGAGCTACGGAATACGTACTATGTGCAATACTCTCTACAGGTGGCGTGTCATTTCTGTACGGACCGACCAAGTCATGTGAAGTAAAACACAGTGGAATTAAGTCAATCCTTCGGTTTTTAGATCCCTTAATGCCACGAGTTTAATGAAAATTATTGATGTTAGTTGCTGCATCCAATTCCCAGAAATTCAGGTCGATTCATTGGTGCTCAGTTTCTTCATGCGTTCGTCGCTAAAATGGAAACGTGCTAGATAAAGATCTCAGTTGATTTATTCATTGATTGATATCATTATCATCATTGCACTTCGGTGAATAACCATGTGTACTCCAATCTAATTCTTTAATAAGAAGATATCAGCGACAGAGCACCTACTTCATAGCCCCGGTGAGGATCCACGAGGGACTACGATCTGAAATGGTGATAATTTTTTAAGAATTTTTTTATTCATAAGCATTCGTCTGTCGACTCTAACACAAGAGGTGGGTTCACATTCGTCTGTCGACTCTAACTCAAGAGGTGGGTTCAATTTCATACTTGACGTTTAACGCGTGAGGAAAGGAATTGACCCTTCAATATGGTATACAGAGGATACATACATTCAACTGTTAGTACTACTTAATGTTAGTGGTAGGGACAGGGTTCTCTAAGGCGTAGAGGCTAGATGATCGCCTCTCGTTAGAAAGGTACTCGGTTCATGCCCTCGTGAAGCCATCAGGATATTTTTGTCAGAGATCTCTGATCTCAGTGTAGGTGAGATCACGTTCCTGGTCCTATCGGAGACGGAGGATAAAAAAAACGTAGGTCCCGTGTTCAAGTTTAGCACGTACAAGAACCATTGCAGTTCAGAAACGTAAACGAGTACATGAAAATTTATGAAGAAAGATTATAGTAAATAAAATTTATTAGAAAGATTATAGTAAAAATTTATTAGAAAGATTAAAAGTAAAAATTTATGAGAAAGATTATAGTAAAAATTTATGAGAAAGATTATAGTAAAAATTTATGAGAAAGATTATAGTAAAAATTTATGAGAAAGATTATAGTAAAAATTCCGCAAAAACAATTTGTCACCATCTGGTAAATTATATCAGGGACCCTCGACGGTGCTACGATGTTAGTGCACTGGCGCATTTCTTCATGTGTAAGAAAGCGATCGGAGCACACATGGTTACTTACCGAAGTGCAATGACGATGGATATCAATCAATTAATTGGGATGTGGAGATGAATACCGTATGTGATCCCTGACAGTATTGTTCATTTGAAAATCATCTTAATGACACATCGGACATGTCCATAATTGCTCCAATCTTCTCCCAAGCATGTATCTGTCCCAAGCATGTATCTGTCCCAAACATGTATCTGTCCCAAGCATGTATCTGTCCCAAGCATGTATCTGTTTAGGCTAACAACTCTCCTGTTCTGTGCTGACTGATGTACTTACTGAGGTTTCTCGTGGGTTTTCCCGTCTTGCCGCAACTATCGGTATGTACAACTTGCGCAATCGAGATAGAGAATACCCTTTATCTTATTCATTGAAATCTACAGAGTGTATGTTTTCTCTTAGAGCGTTGATGAGTATTATTATCCCAGTAAGTTCGTGTAGTGCTGGGCTCCCAGGAAACAAAGCAATAGTACCACTGCGATATACAAGGCTTGTCGTAAGAGGCGACTGATGTTGGACATAGAAAGCTAGCCTAGTAAATAAAAAGCATCGCAGAAATCGGATGTGCTGTCCTACTTGCAGACTCATAACTGGCACAATGTACAATCGCTCTTAGGCTCAGATCTCATACAAATGACACACAGTGGTTAACAAGTGGTCGATATGGAACGTTTGAAGAAGAAGAAGCATCACAAGTATACTTATGTTAGCAGTAGTAAAGAGACTCGAGTTCAGTCACGAGGGACCATCGGGCTGTGTCGGCGGTTAGATAATTCACAGTTCCGTTGTTGGGTGTTAAGTCTGATACGTAAGTGACAGTCTCTGTTATAGTTCTCACACCAAAATGATGAGTCGGGTCTCTCGGGATAAGAGTTTCATCCTGTAGTGAAGTTTCTTTTCTTCTGCTTGTTTGATCAGACTATGCTCTAAATGTAACAGTCCCCTCATCATCTCCATTATGCAGGTATCTGTGGCTGAGTGGTTAAGTCCTTTGCTTTGCGAGTCGAAGGTCGTGGGTTCGAATCCGAACCGCGTCCTTCTATTTACGAGTGCAGTTTTTCCAGAGACACATAGGGTTGCAATACTCTCGGCAGGTGGCGTGCCATTAATGCGGAGAGGGACCGAGCTATATGGTGTATGGCTTAAAAAACCCTTTAAATCTCTATCTAGGGCGGTTTTTTCCAACACGTGCGTGCGTTTGTGTTGAAGCTTCTCCATATCTTTCTTTAGAAGACTTATGTCAGAAGTTAAGTAACGGGATGGTCACAAACACACACACGCACAAACTCCACATAAACAGACCCCCCCCCTCCACACACACCCACTCACACACACCTTCAGACATTATTGGCCAAGTTGACTTTATGCCATCCACGTGTGTGTGGTTTTGCCCAGGACCGTGCGGTATGTTTTCTCAGTATGATGCAAGTCTTCGAAATGCCGCCCTTAAATGTTTTTTTTTAAAAATAACCTTCAATTGTAATTTTAATTTTGCTGCTTATGCCGCCCCTCGTACGGTGCCGTCTGTTGCGGTCGCCTCTCTGCATCATAGCACGGCACGGCCCTGGTTTTGCCCGGGTAGGAACGAATGGAATCAATGTCCCCTCTCAAAACATTCCGTAAAATGCGCAGGGATAGATGAGGCTGGCGAACATACTGTTAAAAACCGACACAGAGACAGACGAATTGAGGTGGACTTGTATGCCTTACCTGCTCTAAGTTGCAAGAGGAAGGATAATGATGATGATAATGTTGATATTGATGATGGTGATGATATTGTAAATGATATTGATGATGACGATGTCGATGTTGATACTGATGTTAATGATGAAATTGATGATAATATTGATGATGGGAATGAAGGTGATGTTGTTGGATAATTATGATGTTGATAATGATGATAATGATGATATTCATGATGTTGTCAATAATGAAACTGATGTTGATGCCGTGATGATATTGCTGATGATGATGGAGAAGACGATGAATGTGCTGATAATGATGATAATGTTGATGATGACTATGTTGATGATGTTCTAACATCACTAGACATGCTCACATTCGATAACCTCTTCCAGTGTCCTGCAACTATCCAGACATCTGTTATCGCTGGAGTGGGCGTGTACATCTACCATCTGTTACCTGTTTGTTTGTAAACACTTCAAGGGAAAACCTATAATGACAACAACAGTCCCTTTAGGATGTGATGTTTATACAGTAATGTTCTTATAAACTGTATTAACAAGGCAATATAATGCAATAATGTGTGCAGTAATAATGTTGTAATGTTGCATTGAGTAATGTTGTGTTGTAGCAATGTGTTCGTAGTATGTGTAGTATGTTGTGTCGAAGTTGTATTGTAGTAATGTTGTGTTGTGCAATGTGTGTAGAGTTGTTGTAATTTCTAGTAATGTTGTGTCGTAGTAATGTTGTGTCGTGTAAAGTTGTGTTGTAATGTTGTGTCGTAGTAATTTTTTGTATGTATATTGTAGTAATGTTGTGTTGTAAAGTGTGATGAGATTGTGTAATGTGTTGTAGTAATGTTGTGTGTAGTAATGTTGTGCTGTAATGTTGTGTTGTAATGTTGTGTGTAGTATGTTTGCATTTTGTGTTGTAATCTAATAATGGTGTGGTGTTGTGCAGTAGTTCAAATGAAATCAAAAGAGGCAGTTGAAAAATGGATGAGAGAAAAATTGGACACATAGACAGAGATAAATATTGGGAGAACAAACAGACAAAGAAATAGAGAATAGGAGAGAGCAATAGAATAAGTCTACACATATGAAAGAGAGAGAATCAAGAGAGAGAACATGAAAGAATCAAGAACTAGAGGATGATGAGAACAGAGGGAATGGAGAATGAGACGAATCATAGAGAGAGAGAGAGGAAGAAGAGACATAGAAAAAGGAGATACATAGAAGAGAGAGATACAAAGGAGAGAAGAAAGACAAGAGACAAGAGAGAAGAGAGAAAGAAGATAGATAAATAAAGATAGAGAGAGAGAAGAGAGAGAGAAAGAGAGACATAGAAGAAGAGAGAAAGAGAGCATAGAAGAGAAGAGAGAGCATAGAGCGAGAGAAAAGAGAGAGAAGAGAGAGAAGAGAGAGAAGCATAGAGAGAGAAGAGAGAGAAAGCATGGAGAGAGAGAGAAGAAAGAGAGAGACGAGAGAAAGAGAGAGAGAATGAGAAGAAGAGAGAGAGAAGAGAGCATAGAGCGAGAGAAAGAGGAGAGAAAGAGAGACATGAGCGAGAGAAAGGAGAAGAGGAAAGAAAGAGAGAAAGAGAGAAACATGTATAGAGAAAAAGACAGAGAGAAAGAGAGAGGGGAAAAGAGAGAGAGAAGGAGAGACATAGAGCAGAGAAAGATAGAGGCAGAGAGAGAGAGAAGAGAGGTGACATAGAGAGAGAGAGAGAAACATATAGAGAAAGAGAGAAGAAGAAGAGAGAGAGGAGAATAGAGAGAGAGAACAAAGAGAGAAAGAGAGAAGAGAGAGAACATAGAGAAGAGAGAGAGAGAGAATAGAGAGAGAAAGAGAGACAAGAGGAGAGAAGAGAGAGAAAGGAGAGAGAGTGACATAGAGAGAGAGACATAGGGAGAAAGAAAAAGAGAGACATAGAGAGTGTGTCATGCAATACTTAAGAAATACATCTGACCCTCTGTCCGTACCTCCCTCAAGTCAAGAGAAATTGATACAAGTCACGAACTGTACCTCTCAAGGCCGTTGGTCACAGAAACCACTTGTTAGTCCTGTTTTAGCAGTCGACCTTCACATTGGAAGGTCAATATCAATCAACTCTTAAGTGTGTTGTTTATACAATATCTTCAAGTATTGTAAGAGAAAGTACAAGTATGTTAGAACATGGGGGCTAATATGACCCAAGTCCATCATATTCTCCACTTCTCTCTGCATCCACTATGTTTTTAGTTATCCATAGTTATACATTATATTAATATATGTATCCACTCCATTCACAAGTATCCATTACGTTCACGTCTCTTCCTCTCTTTCGTTCTGTTTCTCTCTCTCTCTTTCTCTCCGTTTTTCTTTATGGTTTCTCTCTCATTCTCTCTTTTCTCTCTGTTCTCTCTCTATTTCTCTCTGTTTCTCTCTCTTTCATTTCCCAATATCTCTGTTTCTCTCTCTCTCTCTGCTTTCTCTCTCTCTGTTTCTCTCTCTTGTTCTCTCTTTCTTTTTTCTCTCTGTTTCTCTCTCTTTCTGTTTTTCTCTCTTCTGTTGTTCTTTCTTTCTGTTTCTCTCTGTTTTTCTCTCTCTCGTTCTCTCTCTCTGTTTCTCTCTTTCTATTTCTCACTATCTCTGTTCTTCTCTCTGTTTCTTCTATCTGTTCTCTCTCTTCTATTTCTCACTATCTCTGTTTCTCTCTCTCTGTTCTCTCTCTCTGATTCTCTTCTCTGTTTTTCTCTCTCTGTTCTCTCTCTGTTTCTCTTTCTCTCTCTCTGTTTCTCTCTCTGTTTCTCTCTTTTGTTTCTCTCTTTCTGTTTTTCTCTTCTGTTGTTCTTTCTTCTGTTTCTCTCTATTTCTCTCTCTTTTTTTCTCTGTTTTCTCTCTTTCCGTTTCTCTCTCTCTCTCTCTCTGTTTCTCTCTCTTTCTATTTCTCACTATCTATGTTTCTATCTCTCTGTTTCTCTCTCTCTGTGACTCTCTCTTTCTATACCTCACTATCTATGTTTCTTTCTCTCTGTTTCTCTCTGTTTCTCTCTCTGTTTTTTCTCTCTCTCTGTTTCTCTCTCTGTTCTCTCTCTCTGTTTCTCTCTCTGTTTCCTCTCTCTGTTTCTCTCTTCTCTGTTGCCTCTCTCTCTGTTTCTCTCAGTTTTCTCTCTCTGTTTTCTCTCTCTCTGTATCTCTCTCTTGTTTCTCTCTCTGTTTCTCTCTCTCTCTGTTCTCTTTCTCTCTCTGTTCTCTTGTTTCTCTCTCTCTCTCTCTTTCTCTCTTTTCTCTCTTTTTCTTTCTGTTCTCTCTCTCTCTGTTTTTCTCTCTCCCTCTGTTTCTTTCTGTCTCTATTTTCTCTCTCTCTGTTTCTCTCACTGTTCTCTCTCTCTGTGTTTTCTCTCTCTGTTGCTCTCTCTCTCTGTTTCTCTTTCTGTTCTCTCTCTGTTTCTCTCTCTGTTTCTCTCTCTCTGTTCTCTCTCTCTGTTTTCTCTCTCTCTGTTCTCTCTCTCTTTCTCTCCGTTTTTCTTTTCTGTTTCTCTCTGTTCTCTCTCTGATCCTCTCTCTCTGTTTCTCTCTCTGTTTCTCTCTCTGTTTCTCTCTCTCTCTGTTTCTCTCTCTCTCTCTCTCTGTTTCTTTCTCTGTTTCTCTTCTGTTTCTCTCTCTTGTTCTCTCTCTGTTTCTTTCTCTGTTTCTCTCTCTGTTTCTCTCTCTCTCTGTTTCTCTCTCTCTCTGTTTCTCTCTCTCTGTTTCTCACTCTCTCTCTCTGTTTCTCTCTCTCTCTCTCTGTTTGTCTCTCTCTGTTTCTTTCTCTGTTTCTCTCTCTCTCTGTTTCTTTCTATCTATTGTTTTTCTCTCTCTCGGTCTCTCTATCTCTGTTTCTCTCTTTCTCTATTTTGCCCCTTTAACCCCCGTTATGGTATGTGTCTCAATATGGTATCTGATGTTAAGTCTTCATCATCATCAGGTGCCTTACCGGCTGGCGTAGGCGAGCATGGATCTCCACAAATCTCTGTCGTTGGTGTGTGCTATCAACTCAGATGTTGACGCTCTACCATCCCATGAAGTCAGACTATCCACAATTTTCTGTCTTCCTCTGTCTCGTCTACCCTCGATTTTACTGGTTGTTACAATGTGTTCTAAACCTCCCTCCTCATCACATGCCCGAAAAATGATGACTGTCTCTTTCTTATATTGATGATAAGCCTTCTCTGTGTCTTGATCTCATTCAACACCTCAACATTAGTCATTTTAGCGGCTCATTGCGGAAGAACTGTGTTCAAGTCTTCATACCTTTAGCAGTTAGATATCTCTTACAGCTGCTACTCTTGATGGGCAGTATGGTTCTTAGTTCGTTGAAGTTTATTAAGAGTTGGGGCATCTGGGGGTCTCAATGGCGATGTGGTTAAGTTAGTTTGCTAGTCGTACTGAAGGCTGTGGGTTCGTATCTGGATCTAGACACATGTGTCATTTTTTCATGAGATTCCTCGGATTGTTGCCGGAGTTTTGCTTTATGCAATGCTCTCGGTAAATGGCGCGTCATCTCGCCGACAGGGACGGGGCTATATGGAGAAATCTGGTGCAATGCTCTCGGTAAATGGCGTATTATCTCGCCGACAGGGACGGGGCTATATGGAGAAATCTGGTGCAATGCTCTCGGTAAATGGCGTATCATCTCGCCGACAGGGACGGGGCAATATGGAGAAATCTGGTGCAATGCTCTCGGTAAATGGCGTATCATCTCGCCGACAGGGACGGGGCTATATGGAGAAATCTGGTGCAATGCTCTCGGTAAATGGCGTATCATCTCGCCGACAGGGACGGGGCTATATGGAGAAATCTGGTGCAATGCTCTCGGTAAATGGCGTATCATCTCGCCGACAGGGACGGGGCAATATGGAGAAATCTGGTGCAATGCTCTCGGTAGATGGCGTATCATCTCGCCGACAGGGACGGGGCTATATGGAGAAATCTGGTGCAATGCTCTCGGTAGATGGCGTATCATCTCGCCGACAGGGACGGGGCTATATGGAGAAACCCGGTGCAATGCTCTCGGTAGATGGCGTATCATCTCGCCGACAGGGACGGGGCTATATGGAGAAATCTGGTGCAATGCTCTCGGTAGATGGCGTATCATCTCGCCGACAGGGACGGGGCTATATGGAGAAACCCGGGGCAATGCTCTCGGTAGATGGCGTATCATCTCGCCGACAGGGACGGGGCTATATGGAGAAATCTGGTGCAATGCTCTCGGTAAATGGCGTATCATCTCGCCGACAGGGACGGGGCTATATGGAGAAATCTGTGCAATGCTCTGGTAATGGCGTATCATCTCGCCGACAGGGACGGGCTATATGGAGAAACGGGCAATGCTTCGGTAAATGGCGATCATCTCGCCGACAGGGACGGGGCTATATGGAGAAACGGTGCAAGTCTCGGTAAATGGCGTATCATCTCGCCGACAGGGACGGGGCTATATGGAGAAATCTGGTGCAATGCTCTCGGTAGATGGCGTATCATCTCGCCGACAGGGACGGGGCTATATGGAGAAATCTGGTGCAATGCTCTCGGTAGATGGCGTATCATCTCGCCGACAGGGACGGGGCTATATGGAGAAACCCGGTGCAATGCTCTCGGTAGATGGCGTATCATCTCGCCGACAGGGACGGGGCTATATGGAGAAATCTGGTGCAATGCCTCGGTAGATGGCGTATCATCTCGCCGACAGGGACGGGGCTATATGGAGAAATCCTGTGCAATGCTCTCGGTAGATGGCGTATCATCTCGCCGACAGGGACGAGGCTATATGGAGAAACCCGGGGCAATGCTCCGTAAATGGCGCGTCATCTCGCCGACAGGGACGGGGCTATATGGAGAAATCTGGTGCAATGCTCTCGGTAAATGGCGCGTCATCTCGCCGACAGGGACGGGGCTATATGGAGAAATCTGGTGCAATGCTCTCGGTAAATGGCGTATCATCTCGCCGACAGGGACGGGGCTATATGGAGAAATCTGGTGCAATGCTCTCGGTAAATGGCGTATCATCTCGCCGACAGGGACGGGGCTATATGGAGAAATCTGGTGCAATGCTCTCGGTAGATGGCGTATCATCTCGCCGACAGGGACGGGGCTATATGGAGAAATCTGGTGCAATGCTCTCGGTAGATGGCGTATCATCTCGCCGACAGGGACGGGGCTATATGGAGAAACCTGGGCAATGCTCTCGGTAGATGGCGTATCATCTCGCCGACAGGGACGGGGCTATATGGAGAAACCCGGGGCAATGCTCTCGGTAGATGGCGTATCATCTCGCCGACAGGGACGGGGCTATATGGAGAAATCTGGTGCAATGCCTCGGTAGATGGCGTATCATCTCGCCGACAGGGACGGGGCTATATGGAGAAATCTGGTGCAATGCTCTCGGTAGATGGCGTATCATCTCGCCGACAGGGACGGGGCTATATGGAGAAATCTGGTGCAATGCTCTCGGTAGATGGCGCGTCATCTCGCCGACAGGGACGGGGCTATATGGAGAAATCCCGGTGCAATGCTCTCGGTAGATGGCGCGTCATCTCGCCGACAGGGACGGGGCTATATGGAGAAATCTGGTGCAATGCTCTCGGTAGATGGCGTATCATCTCGCCGACAGGGACGGGGCTATATGGAGAAATCTGGTGCAATGCTCTCGGTAGATGGCGTATCATCTCGCCGACAGGGACGGGGCTATATGGAGAAACCCGGGGCAATGCTCTCGGTAGATGGCGTATCATCTCGCCGACAGGGACGAGGGCTATATGGAGAAACCCGGGCAATACTCTCGGTAGATGGCGTATCATCTCGCCGACAGGGACGGGGCTATATGGAGAAATCCTGTGCAATGCTCTCGGTAGATGGCGTATCATCTCGCCGACAGGGACGGGGCTATATGGAGAAATCTGGTGCAATGCTCTCGGTAAATGGCGTATCATCTCGCCGACAGGGACGGGGCTATATGGAGAAATCTGGTGCAATGCTCTCGGTAAATGGCGTATCATCTCGCCGACAGGGACGGGGCTATATGGAGAAATCTGGTGCAATGCTCTCGGTAAATGGCGTATCATCTCCCCTGACAGGGACGGGGCTATATGGAGAAATCTGGTGCAATAAAGTAAATCATTATTCTTTAAACCTTTTTAGTGCCGGCCTGCCCAGCGTATTCGTAGCGCGTTGGACGACGGGTGCTAAACCCTCTGTGAGTGCGGTTCAATTCCGCGGACTAGCAGAAAAGCCACAGATTTACGGTGTTCGTGGCACCGAACTGAAGGGTTACGATGTCCATCGCACTGAGCCGAAGAGCTGAAAGCCGGCGCTTCTGGATCGAAAAAACCCCATTTTAGTAATAGATAGTTCGGAGCGTCTGGTTGAATGGATTAGAACGTGGCTCCTTGCGTAAGATCCGTATTGAATTCACGGTAAAGCCATGGATTTTTTTTCTGTTGTGGCATAAATGAACAATCCTAACCTGAACAGTTTCGTTTTGACAGCACTAGCCATGCATCCATTAAATTCTTTAGGCTTACGTCCCACCTGTCTTACTCCGCACTAAAAAGCGGTACTACGAGCAATAAAGACAGTAATGGACAGTATGGTTCTTAGATCGATGTAGTACACAATAGACTGAGGTACCATCTGTTTAACAAGTACAAAATATGCCCTTCTGACATATGCATATGTGGCACCAGCAAGTTGACAGAGGCAACAATGTCCAATATACACGGAACAGAGAGAAAACACTTGGTCAATCCCCATAGCAGTCCAAGACAAACTATATGGAGATGTACATGGGCTCTGGTTGACCACTCACTACTTAAAAAGTATACACATCGATGTCAGAAAACGTTGGAAGAGGAAGAAGCTCTAGCATCTAGAGAACAGTAATGGACAGTATAGTTCTTAGACTGTGCAGGGGAAAGCATAGACGAATGTGTCAAGGATACACTAACGAAACATTGATTGATTGTTTTTAATTGATTGATTGATAGGACATCATCATTGAATTTTGGGTAAACTAAGTCTTCTTCTTTACGATCTCTTGTCATGCGTTTAATTTACTGTGGACCACAAACTGGGCAGTCAGTTTCACGTCTGTCAGGTTTCCACAAAACTTAGTTTTCAGGTCGACTGGGTGTGGTCACATGTTGCATCTCAGCTCACCCAGGAGAGGACAGTCTTGCAGGATAGGCTCTGGTGTCTGTTCCACCTGCTGACACTGGCAGAGAGCTGTTTGACTTATTCATAGTCTATATAGGGGTTTGTTGAGTCTGCAGTGCCCGGTGCGAAGTCGAAATATAATGACCTGGTCTGTTCTGCTTAGGTCTTTGAGGGAGTCTTTCCCCTAATCATATCCAGTGTCTGTCTTCCAGTCTATGCAGATTTTCTCTGTATGAGGGTTTTGACCTCTTGAAAAGACAGAGGTTGGTAAATTTGCTCTCAAGGGTTGGAAACTAAAGAAACATTAAAACACAACGGACATGTCACTAGAAGCTGCGAGAAATTGAGAAGAGCAGTTAGGCAGATCGTAGCGATAGTAACCTTCCACAAAATAAATGATGTATAACGATTGAGAATTGCATCTGTTCATATTTCTTAACGTCAACATTTTTGTTTTCAACATTTTTGATATTGCTTTCTCAGGTTCGAAGCTCAACGAAGCAATTAAGTGTATTATAACTGAGCAGGGCTTTCTTGTTTTTTCATTAAGAGAATCCTTGACCTGATCTCGTTCTGCTTTGAGAGTCAAGGGCGTAGACCAGGTACTTGACCAGTCTGTATTTCATGATTGTAATGTTGCCTGTCCGTGAACTGGATAGGAGTTATGTTTCTTGAATAATTAAGAGTTGACAGTTTTCATGGAAAGAACCTCTTTTCCCACGCATACACTGCTCTTTTCCTACTTGTTTGGTGCAAAGGGAAATGTGGGAGGGGGTTGCACCAACAGCAACAAATTCTGGAGAAGTAAAAAAATAAGGGTCAATACAAGTTTGAAGTGGGGAGGATAAGAACGGATTTGAGAGAAAAAATTAATCTAAAATTAATCCTTTTATTTCGTTATTTTTTAACCTCTGGACGTTTTTATATTACAATATATACTTAATTAGCCAGTATACTGGCGTTGTGTCACCTTAAAAACATACCACGAAACCAGTATATCAGCTCGGAAGGCTGAATGGGTTAATACGAAAGTTATTGTTTTTGAGCAGACCACATTAAACAGACATTGTTGGGTAGCAGTGAGTTTACTGAAATAAGAAAAACGGTTTGAAAATATCAGACTAAACTTAAGCAAGTTTCAATATAGGCGTATGTTGCTTAGCGGTTGTGAACTCGTTCACAATCCAAGAGTACCAGGTTCAAACTCCCCGACGCGCAAGTGTGGAAGCCCATTAGTTCCCTTGGATTTTTACGAACTGTAAAATTAGACCTCACCGTTCAGAAAGCAATGGCAAACCACTGAACGTATAAGTAGCACCTGGATAATCAACGACTCGTTTATTGTTGTTGATGGCTACGTCCTGTCAAGGATATGCCAGGATTTTCGTTTTCAATTTAACAAGAAAGAACATGGAGTTACAGCTGGGTCAACATGGGTATGTCTGCACCTTAGAACGAACTCTTCTCTTTCCATTAAAATGCCAGAGTTCTAACCACTTTACTAACCCAACAGGGAAATGATGTTGTATTTTGGAAGCACATGCGGAGTTTATTAAGTAACAAAATGAATGAAATTTTGTAACAAAATTAAGAAAATTGAAACAAATATGAAAATTGAAGCTTAACACATTCGCCTTTGTGTACTGATTAAGCTGACAATTTTTAAAGGTGGCACGTATCCTGTTAACACAGTTTATGTTACAAAATAAATGCGTCCGGAGATAAAACAAATTACGGAATGAATCGATTGTTGGGGAGTTGAAGATAGATAAGGGGGGTGTTCTTCGGTCTCTTCGCTACTGCCTTTTGGATGAAGACACTAAAATAGATGTGGAATCGATCGAGCTATTTAAGCAGTTTGGAGTTACCCGTTGTACAAGTAGAACTAGATGTCTGAGGGGCAGAGTGAGGAGTATGTTTAATCAGCGAGCCACAGGAACCACCAGTATGAATTTTTTTTTATATCTGTAGTAGGACACTGAGCACCTATGGGACTGTCTGGGGTGCAAAGACGTCAGTTTAGTAACCAATAAACAAATTACGGAATGAAAAGGTTAAAACAAAGGGGGAGGAATAAAAAGAATACGAATGTTGTAGATGTTTCATGTAGAACATTCTAACATCATGCTATAGAACATTTCATGTTCTCCAATCTAACATCAGGCTATAGAACATTACATTTTGATGTACTCCATCTTGTGTACAAATCATCTGTCATTACTATTACACAGATTGATGTGTTCATGTTCTATTCGCCCAAGCTTTGCCAGGGCCCTCATGGTGAGCAAAGAATAGTAACACTGCGATCTACAAGACATGTCGTAAGAGGAGCAAAGAATAGTAACACTGCGATCTACAAGACATGTCGTAAGAGGAGCAAAGAATAGTAACACTGCGATCTACAAGACATGTCGTAAGAGGAGCAAAGAATAGTAACACTGCGATCTACAAGACATATCGTAAGAGACGACTGAGGTATCCACCTAGGAAGCTACCCTAGTAAATAAAAAGCGTCGTATAAATCGGATGTCATTGGCTACTTGTAGGCGTAATGAATAAACGTTCGCCAATGGACCCAGACACAAGAGGATTGTGGGCTCGATCCACCACTTACAGTTACACACGTGAGGAAAGGAATTGGTCCTCCTACTTCCTGCATACTAGGTCCTTGAAATGTGAAGTGGCATACACTTAATATCTTAAGGTCTGAAAAGGCTGCATGAAATTTTATTTCATTTAACAGGGACGTTAATGGTCATTTTTATTTAGCCATTACGTCCTGACATAACTAAACAATGCTAATTCGTAGATTGAAATGGCGTGCCACTTGTGTTTTACGTAGTAGGCAAGAATACAACTATTGTCTGCTGTTGAATGTAGTAAAATGTGTCAAGGAGTGATAAACATGTTAGCGGTAATCCCACAATGTATACAATGAGACCACATATATAGAGAGAGGGGAAAAAAACCTAAATTGCTGATAACAATCAAGATGCCATATCATTGACACAAGATGGAAATGAGTGGAAATTAGTTTTCTCTGCCTTAAAAGTTAATTGCATATCCTTTACAGGACTTTGCGAATCAACCTCAGCTTTGTAACGCTGTTTGTGATTTTTCTAGACATTATTACGTTCAGTAGTTTGCCATTGCTTTCTGAACGCGTGGTGCCATCGTCCTTTGTTAAAATCCACGCGAAACAATTTGCAACCAAACTATCTGCAGCGGGATTCGAACTCAGAACGTCGAGGTTAATTGACCAGTCACTAACCCTGGGCCACAGACGCCACCTTCTCTGCCTTACGAGATAAGGACTGATTATTATGTTCAGATTTCACTCTTATCAAATAGACAAAGGGGTGTCTGTGGTGTAGAGGTTAGGTGCTAGCTTCTCATTATAAAGGTACTCAGTTCGATCCCTCGTGGAGCAATCGGGATATTTTTACCCAGAGATACCTGATCTCAGTGTAGGTGAGCTCAAGTGTTTAGTCCTATTGGAGATAGATTTTCAAAAGAGAAAAACTAAACACAGAAAACCATGACACTGGGTAACAACCTGGTAGCAGTGTGACGACAAAAGATGACGTAGACGAAGATACTTTCATCACATTCTGTCATTATATTTAATCAGGGCCGTGCGGTATATTTTCTCAATATGATGCAAGTCTTCGAAATGTCGCCCCTTAAATGGTTTTTCTTTAAGATAACCTTCAATTGTGATTTTGATTTTGCTGCTTATGTCGACTCCTTACAGTTCCGCCTGATGCGGTCTCCTCTCTGGATCATATCACAGCACGGCCCTGGATTCAATGAGATCATTGTCAACTTTTCTTGAAGATGTTTATGTTTTATATCCACATCGTGTGACTGAACTAAAATAAGTTGAAAACCATCGATTTCCATATAATACTTATCTTGATACCCCCTGTCGCTTAGAAATATTCTTGCAATGTCTGTTTTTCGCGTCATTCTACAAGACATTTCTGAGACAGATGTCACTGCTTCTGCTTGTGTAAATGTCAACAGGTAAGCTGATTTACAGGTAGATTGCTGCACAGATGATATGGGCGGTTCTTGTCTGAAAGAATGTTAGTTAAGTTGTACAGCCTGGTCTGGTAGTGTGATATGCATTGATCGAAGTTAAAACCGTTGTTAAGATGCAGGTGTTGTATTTAAACCTTCTCAAATCATTCTTCACCTTCTTTTGCATGTTTTATGATCTGTCGCAATCAACAGCCCCAAAATTGGGCGTAGTCTTCTTCTTCTTCTGCGTTCTCACTAGATTGGGATTTCGGATTCTCTAATAAAGGCAGCCGTCTGTCTCAGATTATCAGCCACGCCATACAGTTTGTCTTGGACGCTAGTGTAAGTGGGCCACCTCTTTCTTCTCAAGTCTGCATACTGGGGCAGTTCTGTAGGTTATAATTCCTATGATTTCTTCTTCCCCGTTTGTGCCGACCTCTTCCTGCAGTAAGTTTGGCCACCCTCGTGATGGTAGTTCTGACATTCTTACCGCGTGGCTAAATCTCTGAGACAGATTGGCGACCGTAGAATCCGTTATCCCATTCCTCATTGTGAGGGTCGTTGCACCATGTTATGCGCCTTACGGCCTGGTGCATCCGTTTTCTGCAAGTATTTGTTTCGGGTTAGCATTCCCTAGCGGACACGTGCATCCGATTTCAGCCAGACCTCCATAGACGCCTCTTACGACATGCATGGCAGGTAACCGTGGTTCTATTATTTACACTCCAAATTTGGTCCCCGGTAACCACTCGGGTGGTGGGCGTAGTCGATCATGTATCTCAGTTTCGCTTAGTCCTGTTCTCATACATATTATTCTACTCGTAATTATCATGTTGAGTTTTGGTTTTGGGGTTACTGAAAAGACTTCACTGTAATACTGTAGGACCCAAATACTAAATATGCAAATAGATTGATTAATCAACATCGAACTGGCGTGTTGGGTCGCTGGACGCTGCTGGATTTGCTGAGGTGGAGATCGGGGCACCTATGGACATGTCCGGAGTGCTATGATGATAGTCCTCATATAACTGATATAACTGATAACTGTAGGACCCATACGTGTTCAGTCTTTTTATTCCTGCATCCGATGTCAAAAGGTATTCATGCCGATGGTTCCTGTTACTCCTAATTTAACACCTTCCTCATTCTCTCCCTCAGGGGTTCACTGTGACGTTGATGTTAGAATGCTCGCCTCTCGATCCAAAAGTACTCGGTTCGCGTCCCAAGTGGATTAATTATGATATTATCTAGAGATCCTTGACCTCAATGTAAGGGAAATCGAATTCCTAGTCCTATCGGAGACAAGATCTAAAACATAGGTCCGGTTTTAAAGTTGAGAAAGTAAAAGAACACTTAACAGCTGGGACAGTCAATAAGTGTAGGCTGTAAAGAAGCTGCCCAGGCAAAATTCAAGATTAAAATAAACAACAGCTTTTACTATCTTGAATATTACATCGCGTACCCTCGACGGTGCTGCGGAATTCGTGCACGGTCACTGAGATCTTACCGTGTAAGAAAGAGATTGAAGCACACATGGATACTCACAATTGGGCTGATACCGTGGACATGTCCGGAGTGTCATGATGATAGTCCTTTGATAACTGATGATACTTCTACTGATTTTTCCGTGAAGGCTTGCTTACCTAGTGTTTCTGGCCATTCAGACGAGCCACACTTCTACTTAAGAGATACGTTCACTTTAGATCCCAAAGTGAAATATTAGTGTTTCCTGTCTCCCAACCGCGTCCCGTGTGCACATCGATCAACCGCGTCCCGTGTGCACATCGATCATTTTTGGCCCAACAAGGCTTCAAACCTCAGAATTTCCGCGGCACGTTATTACTAGCTCGGCACGATATCTACTTCGCTATCGGCGTCTCTACCCACAGCCAACTTTAGATAACCAGGCCAGACAACTGAACGGGGAATCCCTAACCTAGATTAGAGCGGAGGGCTGAAATCTATATATGTTTAATAGAACACTGCAAGTTTTTTTGTGCAATTTTACTCAATTCTGTGAGTCTATGGTTATTTATTGGTGAAAAATATTCATATTATTGATATTCCTTATTGTTAAACTTAACTTGTTGCATAATATAACTTCGATTTAGCATTTTGTGTTGACTTTAAAATGAATTCGCCTATATACACCAATACTGGAATGCTAGGTCACGTGGTGTAGCTGTAGTCTGATTTCCCATAATTCTTACCTGAGTCCGAAGGCCCATAATTTTATAGTTGGCTGTGCTCTACCTCATGGTATTAAAAAAAAAGAGTTCCTTTACATTTTCTTAATCCTATCACTTGGTACTTTTTAAAACTCAAAACGTATTTATATTGCTTCTTCTTTTCTTCTTTACTTTTCAGCTCCCAATGGAGCACATGTCTTCAAAAAACTTCCTCCATCTCTTCCTCTCTCTTGCCATCCCTTCTAATTCTTTCCATGTTTTACCTATCCTAATAATATCAGCTTCCATCTCTCTTCTCTAGGAATGTCTAGGCCTTCCCCTCTTTTCCTGCGAGTTTCAAAACAGTGCCTGTCTTGCAATGCTTCCGGCCGGTGTTCTCAATGTGTGTCCTATCCATCGCCAGCGTCTCTTTCTGATCTCTTTCTCCACTGGTATCTACTTAGATCTTTCTCTAAGTTCGTCGTTCGTAATCTTATTATAGCATCTGAGTCCCACTTTTATTACAATGTGTACTAAATCAGGCAGTATAGTGGCTTTGCGTCCTCCAAACAAATACCGCGAGCCAGTATCTCGGCTCAGATTGACGAATGGGTTAATTGTCAAACTTGGTGATCCATTGTCCTGCAAGGAAAAACCCCCAAAATGGTTTGCGTTAGATAAAAACTGATCTATACCCACCATAACGCTTTGTTACCATAACACTTTGTCACCATAACACTTTGTCACCATAACACTTTGTTACCATAACACTTTGTTACCATAACGCTTTGTTACCGTAACGCTTTGTTACCATAACGCTTTGTCACCATAACACTTTGTTACCATAACACTTTGTTACCATAACGCTTTGTTACCATAACGCTTTGTTACCATAACGCTTTGTTACCATAACACTTTGTTACCATAACGCTTTGTTACCATAACACTTTGTCACCATAACACTTTGTTACCATAACGCTTTGTTACCATAACACTTTGTTACCATAACGCTTTGTTACCATAACGCTTTGTGTCCATATTTTAGTGGACATTCAACAAATTTAGAGTTACAGACGCATATTCTCAGGAGGTTAATTATAGACCTGACATGGTTTATCGCGGGAATAGGTACTTCCTGGTTTTGATTAAGGGCACAGTCACACGCATCCTGTTATTTAATGACTGTAGTCAGTGGCGAACTTTTTTAATAATACACAGTGGGCACGCATAGAATAGGCAGGGGCAATGAATACTGTAACAGTGAGCACGCATACTATAGGCAGGGGCAATGAGTACTGTAACAGTGAACACGCATAGAATAGGCAGAAGCAATGAGTACTGTAACAGTGAGCACGCATAGAATAGGCAGAAGCAATGAGTACTGTAACAGTGAGCACGCATAGAATAGGCAGAAGCAATGAGTACTGTAACAGTGGGCACGCATAGAATAGGCAGAAGCAATGAGTACTGTAACAGTGAGCACGCATAGAATAGGCAGAAGCAATGAGTACTGTAACAGTGAGCACGCATAGAATAGGCAGAAGCAATGAGTACTGTAACAGTGAGCACGCATAGAATAGGCAGAAGCAATGAGTACTGTAACAGTGGGCACGCATAGAATAGGCAGAAGCAATGAGTACTGTAACAGTGAGCACGCATAGAATAGGCAGAAGCAATGAGTACTGTAACAGTGGGCACGCATAGAATAGGCAGAAGCAATGAGTACTGTAACAGTGAGCACGCATAGAATAGGCAGAAGCAATGAGTACTGTAACAGTGGGCACGCATAGAATAGGCAGAAGCAATGAGTACTGTAACAGTGAGCACGCATAGAATAGGCAGAAGCAATGAGTACTGTAACGGGGAGGAGGAGAAGGCAGGAAAAATAAGTATTGTAACAGCGAGTAGGCAGGAAGAATACGTATTGTAACAGAAAGTAGGCGGGAAGATTGAGTATTTAACTGAGGGTATATTTTGGACATATAAAAAGACATGAAGGGCTGGAGAAGACCATCATGGAAGGAGGTATACCGGCAAAGAGAAGAAGAGGAAGACCACGGTGAAGATGGATTCAGGATGTAACTGATGGTTTGAACATGACGGCTGCAGAGGCAGGACATCTGGCCTATAAGAGAGAAATTCTGGAGGACTGTTGGGGTGGCAATATTTTGCTCAGGACAAGCTATTTGATGATGATGATGATGAACTAAGGGTAGGCAGGAAGAATGAGAAGAATTCAATGGATTGCTTAAGAACTATTGTATTAAGAGAGATAATGTGTTTTCTTCAGATAACAAGTTGGTATTCTTTCTACAGCTAACGTTTTTTCTCTATACAACAAGAGTAAACATTTCACAAGTAAACAAAACATTAAAAAAATAGTGTAAAATCATAAACTGTTCATATCTAAACATCATTTTGATTGAGCAGTTTCGTCCACCTGTGCCTGTAGATATCTGCTTACTTTCTCTCTCCCTCTCTGTCTCTCTCTCTCTCTCTTTTTCTCTCCCTCTCTCTCTTTGTCTTTCTCTCTCTCTTGCTCAAACTATATTTCTCAGAAATCTGAGAAAAGATAACAGCTGATTAACTATCCAACATTAAAGTGTTATTGTATGTCTCGTAAGGAAATACAAGTTAGTGAAGAACTCTAGCACGTTCAGTAATAACTGGTACATACAAACAGACATGTGCAAAGTTAGATAAAAAAAACATTTATAGAAATATACAAAGATTAAAAGTGATGCAGGAAGAGAGAAAAACCTGGGTTATATATATTTTTTTCACTAGAATTTTCGTTATGTTTCTGATAAGGCAAATTTGTATATGAGAGCATATTTTAGTGTTCATCGCACGAGGGCAAGAAGTCTTAGCTATCACAAACAGTGTTTGTACCTGTCATTCTATCTATATCATCTTTGTGTCCCGGTTGACACATAAGGCTTCCACAAGAGACTTCCACTGTTGTCGTTCTGCTGCCTTTCTACCAACCATCTCCCACGTCAGGCCACACTCCTTCAACTCTCTCTCCACAGTTCTTCTCCATGTTTCCTTTGGACGTCCAGACCTTCTCTTCGCATCCGCTGTCTATCTGAGAACTTGTACCTGTGCGGAATTATTGCATTATATATATATATATATATATATATATATATATATATATATATATATATATATATAAACAAGGTTTCTGTGACTTATTGGTTAACCTGTTTGCCCTGTGTTACGAAGGTTGTGAGCACAAATCAGGACCGCGCCTTTCTGTTCCTCATTGCATTCTTTCCAAATATCTCAAGGTATTTATATCGGAATTACGTAATTCATGCTTTGCACAATACTTTCAGCAGGTGGTGGGCCATTTAGGCGCAGAGGGACCCAGCTATATGTGGAAACCCGGGGTCAAGAAGTCAATACTTCCTCTGTAGACACTTTTAGACATAACAGAACAAGAGACAAATGAAATCAACAAACAGACATTGCTGTAAAACATTATTTTTCATTACTTTTATCTAAATGTCCTATTTTATCACAATTTGTTTTTTTTATGATACATTTTGGAGACAGGTAAGTCAAGATATATATATATATATCTTCTTTTTCTTCTTTTTCTTTGCGTTTGTTTATTACCACCAATTTTAATCACTCTTTTTGATATGTTTGATCTTTGCCAAGAATGTGTATACGTTGCACATTGGTTTGGTTGGCCCCGAAACGCATAGACTTCTACACGTTTAGGACATGTGCATCCGATTTCATCCAAACCTCCTTAATCGCCTCTTACGACATGCGTGGCAGGTAACAGTGAAACCATCTTCAATAACAATTAACAATCTGGAATATGTTAGGATTTATATATTATTTTAATTGAGAATTCGTAATTTAGTTTAAATACTATATAACTTGCAGTTCCATATTTTATTTAGATTTTTAAAAGCTGATGATGCTTTGACAATTCGTATCATCATTTCTTTCTTAACATTTCCAGTGCAATCAAAATTGCTATCCAAATAGGTGTAATGCTGTCTTAGTTTTATAATTTTGTATTCCAAGGTGATATCTGCTTTACCTGCCATAGGTGTCTTCATTATATATGTCTTTTCGTATCTTATCTGCATTCCAAATTCAAGCTGCAGTCTTAATTATTTTTGTATTTTCATATCTTATCTACTGCCCAACTCCGAGTCAATATGCATTGTATTTATAAAAACAAATTTGATGCAAATGTACGCGCACCGTGTTTTATACGTTTTTATACATCAAGGTTTGCAACATCGCAATCTTTATCTTTGTCTGTGCCAGCATGCATCTCTGTATAGTTGCAAACTCGACAGGACATTTGTATGATAAACTGAAATGAAATCTTATCATGAGTTATTTCGATCTGTCGTGCCTGTCTATGTTCACTCTATTGTATGCATTGTTGTGACGATCGGCGTTCACTCTGAGGTTATTCAAGCAGTAATATAGAATAAACTGGTGTCTGAGATTGGCTTGCGAGCTATATTTCTCACTAAGCCACAAGATGAACTGTATGTTCTCTATATATCCTGATCTTTTATTTTCTAACAGAGCAGATCAGATAGTTACAACTTTGTTTGAAATAAGTTCTTCCTAGATATAACGGTTGAACTTTAGTAATTCTTGTTGTGAATGTGTTGTAATCACAGATAATATCATCATTATCATCATTGAATATATTGTTCTGAGCAGAACGTTGCCACCCTAATAATCCTTTGGATTGCTTGTTCTAGACATCTATTTTTATTCTGAAGCTGTGAGGTCAATCAGGACTGGAGAAAAGAAAGAAAGACAATGTGCATAGAGAACATCGTTCCAGGTGTCTCCTGTTTCTACCTGACGATGAAAGGCAAAAATAGGATTAGAGAATAGATAAATAGACAATCCTTAGGAATTTTCCTCTCTCGCAGGCAAGATGTCTCGCCTCTGCAGTCGTCATGCTCAAACTATAAGTTACATACTGAATCCATCTTCTCCGTTGTCTTCCTCTTCTACTCTTTGCATGGATGCCTCCTTCCATGATGGTCTTCTTCAACACGTCATATTTCTTTATATGTCCACAATACTTTCCTATAATTTTCCCATTCTTATTTCAAGCATCAGACAATTTTCTTTGTTTTTGACTTCTTTCTATGTGTGGCGTCTGTGGCTAGGGTTAGTGACTCTGTCTATTAACACCGACGTTCTGAGTTCGAATCACGCTGCGGACAGTTTGCTTGCAAATTGTTTCCGTTGATTTTAACAAAGGACGATGGCGCCACCCGTTCAGAAAGCAATGGCAAACTACTGAACGTATAAGTGGTGCCTAGAAAATCAACGATTTGTTTACTGTGGTTGATGGCTACGTCCTTTGGGATATGCCACGATTTTTTCTAGATATATTTATTTGTTCTTTTCTCAGGGTCTCTGTGGCTAAGTGGTTAAGCATTTGCATTGTGAGTCAAATGTCATGGGTTCCAGTTCGGATCGCGCCGTTCTGTTCACGAGTGTAGTTTTTTCAGAGAACCCTAGGATTGTTGCTGGAGCTACGGAGTTCGTGCTTTGTGCAATACTCTCGGCAGGTGGCGGTACATGTCCTTTACCCTGACGGTATACTCTACCACACCTTTGCCTGTCCACTTTCTGATGTTTCCCTACCAATTGTATCTTCCCCTTGCTCTCCTCCCTCCTTCTTCTATCTTCCATTCCAAGATGGTTTTCCAACAGAGAGTCATGTCTCTTAATATGACCAAAATATCGAATCTATCTCATTTCTATCACAATTATCAGTTTTCTTTTCATTACTAGTTGTTGGAATACTCGTTTATTAGTTTTAATCTCTTTCTCTCTCTCTCATTCTCTTTCTCTCTCTCTCTCTCTTTCACTCTCTCTCTCTCTCCAGGTAATAACAACATTTGTTGTACATACATGGCCGTCCATACGTTAAGGCAAGAAGGGACAAGTGCACCCTCCCTCACACCCCTGGAAAATGTTTAGTATTTTTTCCTGGAAAACTATTCATTAGTTCTTATTAGTGCTTGCATTTAACATGATAGTTAGAACTATGGGATTGACTGTCGCTAACTAATTATTGTGTAAAGAAAGCTTATATTTCTAAACATGGAGCCATCAATCACAATCTGATCTGAATCTAGTCTTCTCAATTTCTACGTGGTAAACTATCAACTAACATTTTGTTTAGAAATAATTCCTCACCCCCTCCTCCCCAGAGGCCCATAAATGGGTCGGGTACCGATTCTGCTCAGATCATCCTCAAAAACAGGTAAAGTTTGCACTTAATGGTAGTCTCTGGAATTAGTTTCAGAATATGCAATTAGGCGTTGATAATTACTATTTTGTTTTTATCTACATAACTAAAAGCAAACTACATGCTCTTCGTTTTTGTTTTGTTTTGGGTGATAGATTTCCTAGAAAAGTGCGAACGAATTTCGAGTTTTAAAAAAAATGTATTCTCACTTTGACATGATTAAAATGACATTCAATGAAATGAGCAAGCGATTAACATCTAACCAGATAACATATAGGCTAAATGTGAGGATTGTGAAGTGATATACTGTTATAAGAAAGAGAAGATGGAGATATGTTGACACACATTGCGGAGAAATTATCAACGAATATCAAAGCAGGCATTGAAGTGGGATGCAAAGGGTTCAAGAAAGAGAGGACGACCTAAGGAGACCCTGAAACGAACTTTGCTGAGAGAGGCAGGAAATATCGGTCTCAGTTCCATAGAGGAGATTGAGCGAGTTGCCCAGGATAGATCGGTATGGAGAAATTACTTACAGGCTCTATGTAACGTATGAAGGTACGAGAGGAATTATTATTATGATATATTTACTTGGTATTTTTATATGGTTTAGAAATCTTATGTTATGTTATGTTATGTTATGCGATCGTCGTCATGACACATTTACAGTCCCAATCGTGCTCTGTTCTATGCTGCAGCAGCCACCACAAAGTTCGCCTAATCACCGTACCCATGAGAAGTTGATTAGTATATCTTCTCTCTACCACGAAGACGACACTGTCTGGCATGTCCATACTCAACTCTGAATTCTCGCACTCGTTCCAGGACCTGAGAATATGTCTTTAAAATAGAGGAAGGGAAGGCCCATTGTTTTGTTTTTTCGCCTGAAGCCAGCTTCCTATATAGAATATTCTTGCGGGTCATCTATCTTAGTCAGTCAGGTGACCCAGCCATCTTTGAAGATGTTGTAGGGTAAATATAACTATCCGCAGCAGCCGCAGCTCGTATTTCATGACTTCATTATTTGATGCTCTGAAACTTCAGAAGCTCCGGAGTATACGTCTCAAGCAGCACATGTGGAACGCATTTATTCTTTTCTCCTGCAATATGTGTATGGGCCAAGATTTGCTGGCATAGAGTAATGTGCTCTACAGGCAGACTCTGTTTACAGCAATCTTAGTGTTGATGGTCAGCATGCTATTTCTGCACACGCTCTGCGATAACCTGGCTATGGTTGTTGAGGCCATACCGATTCTTCGGTGCAGATCCACGCTCAGTGAGAGGTCGTCGCTGATTGCAGACCACCGATAATCAAACTAGTTCGCAGCTAGGAATGCTTATGTATCAAGGTTTGAGTCTTTGATCATCACAGTGAATTTATTACATCTAATTGTCTACCAACATCTTCATAGGCAATCTTACCTCCACATACCTGCACATTCTCAACTATACACATCTGCACATTCTCTCCTACACACACCTGAACATTCACACATATGCCCATCAGAACATTCTCATCTATACACACCTGCACACTCTCCCCTACACACACGTGAACATTCCTACCTACACACACCTGAACATTCTCACCTACACATACGTGAACATTATTCCCTACACACACCTGAACATTCTCACCTACACACATCTGAACATTCTCACCTACACACATCTGAACATTCTCACCTACACATACGTGAACATTCTTCCCTACACACACCTGAACATTCTCTCTTACACACCTGAATATTCTCACCTATACACATCTGAGCATTCTCACCTACACACATCTGAACATTCTCATCTACACACCTGAACATTCTCATCTACACACCTGAACATTCTCTCTTACACACCTGAATATTCTCACCTATACACACCTGAATATTCTCACACCTCTGCACATCTGAACAGTCCAAACTCCACGCATCTTATTTTATTTATCTTCACACGCCTGTCCATTCTCACCTCCACACACCTGTCCATTCTCACCTGCATACATCCTCGTGCACTCTCTACATTCATGCACAAACTCTCAACAAAGACAGACTTCCAGTTCGTTGCCCTACTTCCATCCTACATCTTGTGGAACCACAAACTCGGATCTCTCAAACATTTTCCCACGATCGACAGAAAACAACTGTTTTTGGCACCAAGGTCGCTCCATGGATCAGGTGCCACGATTCTCCAGGTAAAAATATGTTGTTAAGTTAATACCTGTAAACTAAATTGCCTATTTTTGCTTCCAGTCTGACGTCAGAGAGATAACAAAATGAACATGAAACAAGAATATCAAAACAAGTAGTCATTCAAATCTGGAAAAAATAAATTAACTAGTCCAAGAAATTATGCTAATACCTTTTTTTTTTTTTACATTAATTCTCAGTTGTGGTCATAACTATCACATTCTCTAACCGAATAAAACATCTATTACACCTTACCTATCTAACTATAGGATTGTTGCCGGAGCTACGGAGTTCGCAGTTTTGTGAACATCCCTACTCGTTAGGTAGGCGTGTCATTCTCTGCGGAGAGGACCAAGTCATATGGAGTAAAATAAGGATCGTAATGAAGTCAATCTGCCGGCTTTAGGCTTTTTATGTAGTAACTCAGTCATGTAATAAATCAATCCCCTTAGTCCTGAGTCAGAATTTTGACGTAACTCTGTCATTCGGAATTTCTCTGTCTCTCTCTCTCTCATAGGTCATGTGTCCTGTCTCTGCATCCGCATGCTCAAATCATCAGTTACATCCTTATTTCATCTTCTCCCGCCTGCCCAGCGTGTTCGTAGAGCGTTGGACAACGGGTGACAAGCTCACTGTGAGCGCGGGTTCAATTCCGCGGGCTGCAGAAAAGCCACAGGTTCTCCAGATTACGATGTTCGTGGCACTGAGCCGAAGAGCTGAAAGCTCAAGTACTTCTGGATCAGTAAAACAAAAATAAAAAAATGTCATCTTTTCAGTGGTCTTCCTCTTCTCCTGTTTTTAGAGATGACTAATCCCATAATATTCATCTCCAACTTCTTCTGACTTTTTTATGTTTCCAAAATAATTCATTTTTCTTATTTGTAGCATCAGTCAGTTTGATTTATTTCTAGTTAAATCTATTTGTTCTCTTATCTGTTCATAGTATACGGAGAATTCTTCTGTTCTCTTATTTGTAGCATCAGTCAGTTTGATTTATTTCTAGTTAAATATATTTGTTCTCTTATCTGTTCATAGTATACGGAGAACTCTTATGTTCTCTTATTTGTCCATCATTTTATACGTAAATTCTTTGTTCTCTTACCTGTTCATAGTATACGGAGAATTCTTCTGTTCTCTTATCTGTTCATAGTATACGGAGAATTCTTCTGTTCTCTTATCTGTCATAGTATACAGAGAATCTTCTGTTCTCTTTTTCTGTCCATAGTATACGGAGAATTCTTCTGTTCTCTTATCTGTTCATAGTATACAGAGAACTCTTCTGTTCTCTTATCTGCCCATAGTATACGGAGAACTCTTCTGTTCTCTTATTTGTCCATAGTATACGGAGAATTCTTCTGTTCTCTTATCTGTTCATAGTATACAGAGAACTCTTCTGTTCTCTTTATCTTTGTTCCATAGTATACGGAGAACTCTTCTGTTCTCTTATCTGTCCATAGTATACGGAGAACTCTTCTGTTCTCTTATCTGTCCATAGTATACGGAGAATTCTTCTGTTCTCTTATCTGCCCATAGTATACGGAGAATTCTTCTGTTCTCTTATTTGTTCATAGTATACGGAGAACTATTCTGTAACACGTATATTCAAAAAGATATATACGAATATGTTTTTCAACTTACTTGTTAAATGTCCATACTTCTTCCCCACATGCTGTCACTTGAAATATGCTGACTTTTCCTATTCTGTTCTTTGTTCTTCTATCAGTTTCATTCGTACTGCTATTTTTTGTCTAGTTTGTTGTTGTAAAACTATAATTATTCTTCTTTTCATTGCCTTCATCATATTTCTATTTCTTGTCAGCGGTGAACCGTTATTAAAAATTGTTAACATTTTATATTTTGTTGTATTTTGATAAAAATATAATTTATCAGGCTTGTTTTATCCGTTGTCATTATTTTTTTTTTTTTTTGCGACATTAAGATATAAACTTAGTTTTTCGTGTTTCTTTTGCACTCCCATAATTAATTTTCATCTCTTTTTGTGCGATGTTGACAATCATAATGTATCGTCAGCATATCTTAGTTCAGGTATTTCTCTTCCTCCGATTATAAAGGGATAACAATGTTCTTCTTCTTGTTTTTTGAGTTCGTTCTTTACGGCCAATTTAATCACTCTTTGTGATATGATTAATCTTTGCAGAGAACGTGTATACGTTGCATATTGGTTTGGTAGGCCCCTAAACACAAAGACTTCCACACGTTTAGGACATGTGCATCCGATTTCAGCCAAACCTCATTAGTCGACTCTTACGCCATTCGTGGCAGGTAACAGTGGTTCTATTCTTTACACCCCAAAAATGGGCCCCGGTAATCACTCGGGCGAATGGCAATGTTATTTTCCGCTAGCTTCTGTAACATTCCTCATGATGTTTTCTGCATATATGTTAAACGACTGACTCCCTGCCTTATGTCAAAGCAATCTGATGTATTATCGCATGTTCTTACAGCCGCTATTTGATAGCTATAAAGTTCTTTTATAATCGGTATTACATGTAATGGAAATCTCATTTCTTACATTATTGACCACAATTCATATCTCACTATCTAACCAGGTAAACATACATTTAACCATATCCATCCAACTATCTAACCAGGTAAACATACATTTAACCATATCCATCTCACTATCTAACCAGGTAACACACATTTAACTATATCCATCTCACTATCTAACCAGGTAAACATACATTTAACCATATCCATCTCATAATCTAACCAGGTAACACACATTTAACTATATCCATCTCACTATCTAACCAAGTAACACACATTTAACTATATCCATCTCATTATCTAACCAGGTAAAACCATTTAATCATCAGACAATTTTACAATATATTTCCGTCTAAACGTCTAAAGTACACAATCGTCTATGCTCACATATCGTCAAAGTGCGATTGAAGGCTTGTCTAATGAGTTAGTAATCCTACATTGTAAAAATTAACAACAAAACAGAAACAATTAAACAACACATACAAAAAACCTCACATTTAATATATCCATCCATACTGAAAGAAAAATTTAACCATATCCATCTCATTATCTAACCAGGTAAACACACATTTAAAGCAGCAATTTGTTTGTCTATGTCTGATGTGCGTTCTGTGCACGATAATGACAGAGTAATTGGAATAAAACGGTTCTAAATGCTATTGGCTGATTTCGTTGCAATGGGTTTTCCCTTATGGCTCTTTCCTGTCGGCATAAATGTCACGCCATCTTCGGAGAACTCCGAACCTCCAGCAATGATCATAGTGATCTCATTTTAAAATTGCACATGTGACTTTGTCCGAATTCGAACTGACAATCTTCAGAACAACCGGCAAACGTCTGAACCACTTCGAAATAACTGCACTAGCCATGCATCCTTTAAATTCCGTTGGCGTATGTACACTTGTACTTCACTGCATTAAAAGCAGTAATACTACAGTACAGTTTTTTTTTTTTTTATTTTCTTTTAATGATTCATTTCGAAGCTATCGAGTGGTTACCGGGGCCCAAATTCGGGGTGTAAAGAATAGAACCACTGTTACCTGTCATGCATGTCGTAAGAGGCGACTAAGAAGGTTTGGCTGAAATCGGATGCATGTGTCCTAAACATATAGAAGTCTGTGCGTTTAGGGGCCTACAAACCAATGTGCAACGTATACACGTTCTTGGCAAAGATCAAACATATCACAAAGAGTGAGTAAAATTGTTCGTAAAGAAGTGTTGTAGTTGTTGCTGGTTGTGTGATGGGTGGGTTGTCAATAGATGGCAATTGTACAACAATATAAAATGATACAAACACTCGTTATAGTTTCATATTCCTTTAATTAGATGTTAATTCATGAGTGTATCAAAACATGTCTTTTAAGACGTAGTGTTTATGTTAGTCTCCCTATGTTGTCATTACGTCGCTAACCAGAACTAACAATTCTACGTCAACTAGTTTCACTACGTCAATATTCCCTTCTAGTGTTGCTATCTGCTCGTAGTGGGCAGATTTGGTGTGCAAACACTACAGTCTCTACATATCTCATATCTACAAACTTATCTATCTAAACTACCTGTCTAGTCAGCTAGCTATTACCTGGGGTTGGGGAACAGTTGTGCCCGGTCCTGACAGACCACTACAGAAAGAACGCAAAGAAGAAGAAGCTATCTATTTGCCATTCTTGTTTTAAAAAATACACATAGAAAATATATCAATATTTGAAAAGATACACATAGAAAATATATCAATATTTGAAAAGATACACATAGAAAATATATCAATATTTGAAAAGATACACATAGAAGATATATCAATATTTGAAAAGATACACATAGAAAATATATCAATATTTGAAAAGATACACATAGAAAATATATCAATATTTGAAAAGATACACATAGAAGATATATCAATATTTGAAAAGATACACATAGAAAATATATAAATATTTGAAAAGATACACATAGAAGATATATCAATATTTGAAAAGATACACATAGAAAATATATCAATATTTGAAAACATACACATAGAAGATATATCAATATTTGAAAAGATACACATAGAAAATATATAAATATTTGAAAAGATACAATGAAGATATATCAATATTTGAAAAGATACACATAGAAAATACATAAATATCTGAAAGATACAACTAGAAGAATATCAATATTTGAAAAGATACACATAGAAAATATATCAATATTTGAAAAGATACACATAAGAGATATATCAATATTTGAAAAGATACACAAAGAAAATATATCAATATTTGAAAAGATACACATAGAAAATATATCAATATTTGAAAAGATACACATAGAAAATATATCAATATTTGAAAAGATACACATAGAAGATATATCAATATTTGAAAAGATACACATAGAAGGTATTTAAATATTTGAAAAGATACACCGAGAAGATATTTAAATATCACATGATAGTCTGTCTCAAATATGACATAACACATAAAAATAAAGTACTGTAGTTTTACCAAATATAAGAACAATAACAATACATATTGTTGTCAAACATACATATTGTGTTCTCACCGACGAATAGCGACAGGTAAATGACACAAGGTAAAAAGCGTATACCTGAATGTTGAATAAGTATCACCTGATCTCACCTGTAATTAGTTGTTCTCTACAGTACAGCAACATTCTGTGATCAAATGGGAAGGTGAGAACATGCAGCTGTTGTAGTTTCTACTCCTACTCCTACTCCTACTCCTTCCACACCTGGTATGAGAATGCGATCTTACTGATGTTAAAATAGAATTCTTTATTTGACATTTCTTTTGTAAACCAGCTCTTTGATATAACTAGTGCTTTTGTTAACAGGTGTCTTTGTTAACAGACGTTTGTTAACAGGTGTCTTTGTTAACAGGTGTCTTTGTTAACAAGTACCATTGTTAGCAAGTGTATTTGTTAACAAGTACCATTGTTAGCAAGTGTATTTGTTAACAAGTACCATTGTTAGTAAGTGTATTTGTTAACAAGTGCCATTGTTAGCAATTGTCTTTGCAAACAAGTGTCTTTGTTACAATCGACTTTTTTAACAAGTGTCTTTGCTAACAGGTATTTGCTAATAAATGATTTTGCTAACAGGTGTTTCTAACAAGTGTATTTGCTAACTGGATGATTTTCTAACAGAGTTTTAAAGTTTTGTAACATTGGTGATTTCTAACAAGTTATTTTGTAACTGTGTGTTTGATGAAAAGTGTTTGTAACATTGGATGAATAGACTAATAGATGTTTTAAAAGTGTTGTAACATGGGATGAATAGACTTAATAGATGTTTTAAAAGTGTTTGTAACATTGGATGAATAGACTTAATAGATGTTTTAAAAGTGTTTGTAACATTGGATGAATAGACTAAAAGATAGAATAAAAGATGTTTTAAAAGTGTTTGTAACATTGGATGAATAGACTAAAGATAGAATAAGATGTTTTAAAAGTGTTTGTAACATTGGATGAATAGACTAAGATAGAATAAAGATGTTTTAAAAGGTTTTAAAGCCGAAGGATTAACTTCATTGCACCGGGTTTTACCCCATATAGCGCTGTCCCTGTACGCAGAAATTGCATGGCATCTGCCGAGAGCATTGCACAAAGCACGAACTCCGTAGCTCCTGCAAAAATCCTAAGTGTCTTTGGAAAACAAATACACTCGTGAACAGAACAGCGCGTTCCAGATTCGAACCCGCGAGATTTGACTCGCCAGGCAAGGGCTTAGCCACTTAGCCACAGAGATGTGCGGATGTTAAAGAAAGATCTAGATCATAGATTCGCAAACTTTGTCGGCACACCGCCCACTTTGCATAACATAAACTTTGTAACGCCCCCTTCCACATTATAACAGTTTGCCAACGCCCCTCCCACATATATACATACTCTGTTTCTCTTTGAAATAGAAAATTGATATATATTTCTGTAATACATGGTCAATTTTCAAATGATTATATGCATGAAATAGAAAATTGATGAAAAAGAAAAAAATGGATCGTGTAAAACGGGCATAAGATTTATTAAAATGCAGAATTCAAGATTTAAATGATTATTCAATGGCAAAATCACGAAAATATTTTATTTTCAAATATGTATTATTAATTTCTTCCTTACGGAGCCACCGATCCCTAACGCTTGACCCCTCCTGAACGCTTTAACGCCCACTGGTGGGCGTACCGCCCACTTTGGGAAACGCTGATCTAGATTGTTTGAGTGAGAAAAGTAAATATAATCAAGATACCGAGAATCATACACTCTTGCCCCTATTTGTTCCCTTACCAAAGACAAGTAACAATTGTTAGAGAATAAAACAAAGACGTGTTTTGACATGTTAGTTTGTGAAGATCACAAATAGGTTAACTCGTTTTTGCACTAACTTTATGTCACGCGTGGGAGGTGTGTTTCCATTTTGTTTTGAAATCGGGAAACTCCAGAACTAGGATCGGCAAAGTGTGCAATGCCAAAATTTGGTATTAACCGAAAATCGGATGTGTTTATCCTAAATACCACAAGAGTCTACGGGGTGCAACGTACTCACATTCGTGCGCAAACCACATATATATCACAAATATTGGTTTACTTGGATGATAAGAATGAACGTAAACAAAGACAGATGAGTTGTGAAACTGATAAGGTTTCTGAATGTGATTACTGCTGAGCTACCAGACACTAAGTCCTTATCTGTGAGAAAGTGTTCCGGATTAGATGGATCACCATCGTATTCGTTCATGGTATATATTGCAAATTTAAACGTAGAATTCGCCTGTGTATCGCCGGGGTTAGCAAGGGGAACAAAGAATAGTAACTGCGACCTACGAAGCATGTTGCAAGAGGCGACTGAGGCAGGGGCATAGGGAAGCTACCATAGTAAATAAAACGCATCGCAGAAGTCGGATGTACTGGCCTAACATATATGCGCATAACTGGCACAACATGCACTCGCTCTTAGGCTCAGATCACATACAAATCACAAAGAGTGATTAATAAGTGGTCGATGTGGAGCGTTCGTTGAAGAAGAAAAAAAGTAGAATTAGCTTAAAAAGTTCAACTATCACAAGGAAGGTTTGCAGTCAAATATGTATCACAAGGAAGGTTTGCAGTCAAATATGTATCACAAGGAAGGTTTGCAGTCAAATATGTATCACAAGGGAGGTTTGCAGTCAAATATGTATCACAAGGGAGGTTTGCAGTCAAATATGTATCACAAGGAAGGTTTGCAGTCAAATATGTATCACAAGGAAGGTTTGAAGTCAAATATGTATCACAAGGAGGTTTGCAGCCAAATATGTATCACAAGGAAGGTTTGCAGTCAAATATGTATCACAAGGAAGGTTTGCAGTCAAATATGTATCACAAGGAAGGTTTGCAGTCAAATATGTATCACAAGGAAGGTTTGCAGTCAAATATGTATCACAAGGAAGGTTTGCAGTCAAATATGTATCACAAGGAAGGTTTGCAGTCAAATATTATCACAAGGAAAGGTTTGCAGTCAAATATGTATCACAAGGAAGGTTTGCAGTCAAATATGTATCACAAGGATGTTTGCAGTCAAATATGTATCACAAGGAGGTTTGCAGTCAAATATGTATCACAAGGAGGTTTGAGCAAATATGTATCACAAGGGAGGTTTGCAGTCAAATATGTATCACAAGGAAGGTTTGCAGTCAAATATGTATCACAAGGAAGGTTTGCAGTCAAATATGTATCACAATAGTTTGATCAACTATCACATGGAGGTTTGCAGTAAATCACAATAGTTGTTTCATATCACAAGGAAGGTTTGCAGTCAAATATGTATGACAGAAGGTTTCACATCAAATATTTTCAAGAGGTTTGCAGTCAAAATTAACCTCACAAGGAAGGTTTGCAGCATGTACGTCTAAATATGGACAGGTTTTCAGTCAAATATGTATCACAAGGAAGGTTTCACAGTCAAATATGTATCACAAGGAAGGTTTGCAGTCAAATATGTATCACAAGGAAGGTTTGTAGTCAAATATGTATCACAAGGAAGGTTTGCAGTCAAATATGTATCACAAGGAAGGTTTGCAGTCAAATATGTATCACAAGGGAGGTTTGCAGTCAAATATGTATCACAAGGGAGGTTTGCAGTCAAATATGTATCACAAGGAAGGTTTGCAGTCAAATATGTATCACAAGGAAGGTTTGCAGTCAAATATGTATCACAAGGAAGGTTTGCAGTCAAATATGTATCACAAGGAAGGTTTGCAGTCAAATATGTATCACAAGGAAGGTTTGCAGTCAAATATGTATCACAAGGAAGGTTTGCAGTCAAATATGTATCACAAGGAAGGTTTGCAGTCAAATATGTATCACAAGGAAGGTTTGCAGTCAAATATGTATCACAAGGAAGGTTTGCAGTCAAATATTATCACAAGTGAAGGTTTGCAGTCAAATATGTATCTCAAGGAAGGTTTGCAGTCAAATATGTATCACAAGGAAGTTTGCAGTCAAATATGTATCACAAGGAGGTTTGCAGTCAAATATGTATCTCAAGGAAGGTTTGCAGTCAAATATGTATCACAAGGAGGTTTCAGTCAAATATGTATCCAAGGAAGGTTTGCAGTCAAATATGTATCTCAAGGAGGTTTGCAGCCAAATATGTATCACAAGGGTTTGCACAACTATATCACAGGAGGTTTGCAGTCAAATATGTCATTCACAAGGAAGGTTTGCAGTCAAATATGTATGACAATTACGTTGTTTCAACTATCAAATCATTTTTTTAATGCAGTTTTTAAAATTAAAAATTAAACCTTGCAGTTACCGTTGCAAGTTTGTCACAGTGGCCCGCGGGCACTGACACTTTGTCTTGGGAAATGTACTGTAGGACCGTGCCGTGCTATGTTACAGAGAGGCGACCGCATCAGGCGACACCGTAAGGGGGGTGGGGCGGCATATACAGCAAAATTAAAATTACAATTGAAGATTATTTTAAGGAAAAAACATTTAAGGGGCGGAATTTCGTAGACTTGCATCATACTAAGAAAATATACCGCACGAGCCTGATGTACTGCATACGAGTGAAATATCACTGCATCAGGAGGAGAAAATTAAAGTGGGTCGAATATACCTTGCAGAAGACATAGGCGTGTGTCATTAGACAAGCACATGAGTGGTATCTGAATGGGAAACAGAAAAAAATGATGCCCTAAACAGACCTAGAGACGAAGTCTTCTCGATGAACTGAGATATGCAGAACTATCCTGGAAACCATAAAAGAAAAGCGAGGAATCGAAGAAAGTTGGAGGACACTATTGAGACCCTATGTTACTCGAAAAGTGGAGAGGAATAGGAAGGTAAGCATTAGACATCAACATTTATTATCTATTCATGTCTCCATCACTGACTGAGTTTGTTCTCTCTTCTCTCTCTTTCTCTCTCTCTCCATCATTCTTTTTAGGCCCTTTTATCAGTCTTATTGTTATAAATATAAATGATTTCTGCACATTTGAGTGGTCTGCTTACCCTCACGCCTGCCACGCCTACAGCGCCGTGCACGTCTGCCCACCGGTGGACCCACCCGTGCATCGTCCGCATGCGTGCTCGCTCTTCCCTGGTGCCTGCCCCACCATCTTCATGAGTTCTCAACCTGCTCACATTTATCATGCCTCAAGGCTGTCCGGACACGGGGCTCAACTCGGACCCCCATCTCAGGGCTTCGAGTTTTGCCCTATGTGTGCCCATGTGCAACTTATCTGGGGGCCCAAGTTTCACTCCACGTGGGCCCACTTCTATTCTCTGGATGTATCCCTCGTCCCTTTATGTTTATCCTTTCAACTTGTTTCCATCGGCCGTGAGAGGCGTGCATTAATAGTCACTCTGGTGTTCCGCTCGTCTGTGTTGCTAGCGGATCCCATACAACGTGACTACGTCTGCATCTCTACTGCCAGCAGAGTAGCTCTCCCTCGATCCCTACTCGCTTAGCCAGACATGAACCAATTTCTGTTACCAGGATCACCACAAGGAGATGGAGGTAGGATCTTGATTAGTGCCAGCTCACTAATCCTGGCGCGACGTTGTCCCCATGCGCCTTTGACCCTAAGAGCTTGTTCTAAAATCTATTATCTATTCATGTCTCCATCACAGGCTGAGATTGTACTAAAATCTATATTCATGTCTCCATCACTGGCTGAGATTGTACTAAAATCTATTATCTATTCATGTCTCTATCACAGGCTGAGATTGTACTAAAATCTCTATTCATGTCTCCGTCACTGGCTGAGATTGTACTAAAATCTCTATTCATGTCTCCATCACAGGCTGAGATTGTACTAAAATCTATTATCTATTCTTGTCTCCATCACAGGCTGAGATTGTACTGAAGGTTTTCAAATTGTTATTCCAGCGTACATATACCTATTCCTCTCGTATCGTTATACGTTACACAGGACCTGCAAGCAATTTCTCCACACTGCTCTATCCTGTGCAACTCGTTCAGTTTCCTCTATGACACTGAGTTTGATATTTTTCACCGCTCTCAATAAATTTCGTTTCTATCGCGTCCTTTCTTTCTTAAACCCTTAGCCTCACACTTCAATGCCTGTTTTGGTATTCTTTGATCACTTCTTCTCAGAGTATGTCCAACATATCCCCATCTTCTCCTTCTTATAATAATTGTTCCTAGTGGTTGACCAGACATGTCCATGATTTCATCCATTCTTCTTAATTTCCCTTTTCATATCATTACTTTTCATATGCATTACTTTTCATATTGATTACTTTTCATATTCATTACTGTTCATATTCATTACTTTTCATATTCATTACTTTTCATATTCATTACTTTTCGCAGACATTCATTTTTTAATTGTATTCTTACTTCTTCAAACGCTCTATATCGATCACTTGTTAACCACTCTTTGTGATTTGTATTTGTTTGCTTCCCTTGCAGACCCTTGCAACACACAGGTCAAATGCATTGAACTCACTTTCTACATCTTTAGTCAGTTTGTACCCCTCGCTGTCAAGTTAAGATTAACACAACATTGGAATTGAATGTTCTTAACTAAACTATATAACGTGGCGTTCTATATTTTATTTAGACTTTTAAATGCTGATGTAGCTATAACTATCCGTATCATAATGTCTTTTTTTAAAATATTTCCTCTGCAGTCCAAATGTCTACCCAGATATATCAACAGCTCTGTTATTTCATCTACAGTCTAAATGTCTACCCAGAAATGTGAACAGCTCTGTTATTGCCTCTGCAGTCCAAATGTCTACCCAGATATGTAAACTGCTCTGTTATTTCCTCTGCAGTCCAAATGTCTACCCAGATATGTAAACTGCTCTGTTATTTCCTCTACCGTCTAAATGTCTACCCAGATTTGTAAACTGCTCTGTTATTACTCTAACATAACTTCTATTAAGGATCATTATTTTCTTAGCATGGTTAATTTGCGCGCTGTCATAAGACTGTACGCACCTGCCACATTATCAGGCAGTCAGAGAATATTTGCTGATAGAACGATGTTACTACCTTGACAGAAGCAACCCAGAACACCATGGTATATCAAGACACCTGGGGGTACCTGAAATGAGGATTTTAAATTAACGAAATACCAGAATTTTGTAGATAGTCTAGAATATTTATGTTGACAGTAGAAACATAGAAATATGTTTAAGTGTTGAATGCTCATTGGCTATACATGATATGTTGTAATTGGCTTTCCAGAAATCCAGATGTACAGGAGGGGTTACTTAGATTCTGGAGTTCTGGTTTATGAGAAACGCAGCATGTATTTGGCAGAATTTCATTACCAACTGGTAAAGGCTCTGGGAAAGGGAGGGTTGGGAATGGGAGTAGAGGGGAGTGAAGGCGGGGGAATGAGGATGGCAGCATAGGTTAGTTGTTGATATTTACTTGCTTGCAAAATTAACTTCAAAAGGTTAACAAAAATATTTTTAGGAACCCTTTTATACCTCGGTGGGCGTTAGTAGCTTAAGCAGTAGTGAGCTCGATGATAACGCAAGCGTACCTGGTTCGAACTACTCGGCGGGTAGTTTAGTAGCAAACTCGTTCCCGTGGAATTTTACGAACTATAAAATTAGACATCACCGTTCAGAAGCAATGGTAAACTACTGAACGTATAAGTTATGCCTAACAAATCGACGACTCGTTTCCTGTTGTTGATGGCTAAGTCCTGCAAAAGGATATGTCACAGTTTTTATTTGTCATTTATACTTGGAGGTTTATTGGGTATCTGGTTGATACTACAAATAAGAATAAGAAAATTGAAGTATTTTGGAAATATAACGAATTCCCAAGTGTTGGAGAAGATCATTATGGAAGGAAGCATGCTGGTAAATGGTAGACGGGGAAGACCACGGAGAAGATGGACTCAATGTGTAACTGGTGGTTTGAGCATGATGACTGCAGAGGCCTATGAGAGAGACATTTTGACGGACTGTAGGTGTGGCAATGTTTTGCTCAGGACAAGCTACTTGATGATGATGATGATGTGTAATACTGTGTTAGACCCGTATTTTTGTATAGACCGTCAACACAAGACTCGTGATGTGATAGACTGTCAACACAAGACTCGTGATGTGATAGACCGTCAACACAAGACTAGTGATGTGATAGACCGTCAACACAAGACTCGTGATGTGATAGACCGTCAACACAAGACTCGTGATGTGATAGACCGTCAACACAAGACTAGTGATGTGATAGACCGTCAACACAAGACTCGTGATGTGATAGACCGTCAACACAAGACTAGTGATGTGATAGACTGTCAACACAAGACTCGTGATGTGATAGACCGTCAACACAAGACTAGTGATGTGGTAGACTGTCAACACAAGACTCGTGATGTGATAGACTGTCAACACAAGACTCGTGATGTGATAACCGTCAACACAAGACTCGTATGGATAGATCAACACAAGACTCGGATGTGATAGCCGTCAACACAAGACTAGTGATGTGATAGACTGTCACAAAGACTGTGACTGATAGATGTCAAACAGACTAGGTGAGCTGATGACTGTCCACAGCTAGTGATGTGATAGACTGTCAACACGACTAGTGTGTGATAGACTGTCAGACAAGACTCGTGATTGATAGACTGTCAAAAGACTCATGATGTGATAGATGTCAACACACGACTAGTGATGTGATAGACCGTCAACACAAGACTCGTGATGTGATAGACTGTCAACACAAGACTCGTGATGTGATAGACTGTCAACACAAGACTAGTGATGTGATAGACTGTCAACACACGACTAGTGATGTGATAGACCGTCGACACAAGACTCGTTATGTGATAGACCGTCAACACACGACTAGTGATGTGATAGACCGTAGACACAAGACTCGTGATGTGATAGACCGTAGACACAAGACTCGTGATGTGATCAACATCATGCCGGCTGCCTTTACGTTTCAGTGTTCTTTCTGGTATCCAATTGAGGCTAGGTCAACATGAGAGCCGTCACGGTCGGAAAAATATAAAAATATTCCAGACCCACTGTGGAAATGAACGCGGACTACAATTTTTAAATGTGTAATCGATAATATTTCATCGTGTTTGTTCCAACTGTTGACACCAGACAAATTTACATATTTTGTATATGTCTGGAGTGCATACAAGCTAAGACGTGGACGTCATCATCATCATGATCATCATCGTTATTATCATCATCACCATCATTATCATCATCATTAGGATTATCATTATAATCATCATCATCCTGTGCCATGTCGTCGATATTATAAATGCATATAAACGTTTATCCCCAGTGTTGACTAAGAGTTCGGATATTGACAACCTTCCGTTTTATCAGGCCGACTGTCTAGAACCTTTTACATGTCTTCCACTGTCTCGTTATCTATTGATTTTACCGGATGTCGTAATGTGTTATAAACCTCCATTTCTTATCAGATGTTCCAAAAACAAGATTACCTTTTTTTTCTTATAATGATAACAATTGTTATCTGTGCCTTGACGTCTTTCAGCACTACCCATTAGTTACATTGCTCACAATTCATTGGATTCTTATCACTCTCATGCAACAACGACATCTCTGTGGGCTCCAGAGATTTCCCTGTTTATTTATTGACATGATATAATCACATTATCACTGTCGTGGGTCTTCGCTGTGTGGAAGTAACGTCATCGCCTCTCGTTTTAAAGGTATTTGGTTCGCTCTTCGCGTTCAGTGATCGAGATATTTTTCCACAAATGACTTATTTAAATATTAATTGACATGAAAACCCTAGTTCTATCGGAGACGGACGATAGAACGTAAGTCCAGATTTGAAGCTGAGCAAGTAAAAGAACCATTGACAGGTTGAACATGGATAAGAGTATACCGAGAAGTCGGTGTCTGGGTTACACAATTTGTATCATCTTCAAAAGTATATCGTTGATCTTTGTTGGTGCTACGGAGTTCGTGCACTGCCGTTAAGATCTTCATGTGTAAGATAGCGATCGGAGCATGCATAGTTATTTATCAAAGTAATAAAGCTTGATAAAGGCCTTTTGACCGAAACGTTGCTCTGTATTTGTATTTTGTAAAACTACAGTACCTTGTTTTTTACGTGTTTCCTATTACTACATAGTTTTACTGCAGTCTACCAGCATATTGATAATAGGATTTACCAAAGTGCAATGATGACGCCCGGCCGATACTGTGGAGGTCGTGCACTACCGTGGAGATCTTCATGTATAATATAAAGATCAAAACACACATAATTATTCACCAAAGTGTAATGATGATAGTTCAATCAATCAATCAATCAATCAACATTATTTTTGTCCTTCTGCTTGATTTATTGCAAGTCGAGTTGCGTAAATGATCAATTTCTTCTTAAAAAACGATATATCATTAACGAGAGACGTTGTGTTGTATACTCGTTGTTTTCCCATCGATCTTCTCCTGACATTCTATATTTGTCAACTTTTGTTTTTGTCACAATATTTTATTAATGAGAGTTGCTGTTCTCAGTACAGTTTTGATTTCTTTCTCGTTTCTAAGTTTATGTCAATAAATTTAATTGCCCTATAATATTGTCACTTATCTGTGGCAGACAAAAACTATACGTTTAATTTGATTCTTTATAGTCTATGCTATCAGATACGGTCAGCTATTTGGTACAACACATGATAGTTTCAACGTTGTGAATCCAGTCGCTTACGAGATTTAGAGAGATGAGTGTCGATATTGGTACTGCCGAAAAGAACAACATTCTAAATAAGCAAAAAACTGATTAATCAACATCGAACTGGTGTGTTGGACAGCTGGACGCTGGCTGGATTTGTTGAGGAGAGGATCGGAGCACGTATGAACATGTCCGGAGTGCTATGATGATAATCCTCATATAACTGATATTTAAATTACTTTCATCTTTGTGCTGAAATTGCTAGATATTTTGAAGTTGGACTCTTATTATTATGAAGTTTATGCAGAATGTCTGGTCATTCATGGAAGAGTAATCCATTCCCCCTGTCGTCGGGGCGTGCAATGGAACAAGATGTAGAGGCCCTTACTATGAAGTAAGTATCTTTACAAGATTACGTCCCATGTTTAGTCACAAAATTTGTTTCAGTGCTAATCCATATCTAGATCAAGATGGCGTACTACTAGCGTCAATCAGTTTCTTCGCTCTCAAGTTTCACGTATTAATAAATGAGAAAGCAATTGTAGGTCATAATACTGTTATGCAAACAAAAGGAAAATGTATTCGTTGAACATATTCTCCAAACCAGCTCAGCAAAGATACGTGGTATGGATGTGTTGGAATTTGAACACACCTGTGCGACAATGGCGTAGGTGTCTATAACACAGATCGCAATATATTTATATTCTCGGGCAAAAGTGCCGATCACACAAAAAGATTAACTTTGTTGAATGTAGGCAAAGAAAAGTAAGTAGAAGAAGAAGAAGTTTTGTTTGGAATGGATTGATCTAACAATTATGATTCTCTGATTAAGGCTTAATGGCTTTGAATATCGATATGAGCTACTGTCCGGGAAAATTTCATTTAAAATATTTTAATTCTTACAAAAATTTCTCAACAGAGGAATGACATTTATAACTAGTAATGCTGCAAACCTTAGGGACAAAATCTAGTTACGGTTTATTAAGGAAGAAGCATAATTATTAAGGATTGTGGACAAAATAAAAACAATTTGATTATAAAATCTCAGTTGGAAAAAAAAAGCCAGAATTTAAACAAAATCACACTGTCAGTTTTGACAAGAATTTTTATTGCAGGAAATAAATTATATAACATCGTAATAATCAATGGAATTTTAATTTGGTTTTCGTTTCGCTCTATACCATGTTTGAAGTGACACAGCCTAAGGGTTATCAAGACAAACGTGGAGGACAAGTAATTCAGTACCTCGCCTTGACATCAACAATTTGATTTCACGTCAGTCCAACCAAGTTATAATATGTTCACTTTTTGTTCACCTTTACAAATCGAGATGATAAAGATTGAAGTTGTCAAATCAATCCAAAACTTGAAGATTGTTTTTGTGAATACGTGCAGACAAGAAGAGACATAACTGATGTGTGACATTTAAACTGCTGACATTGCAAATTTGAAAGTTGTTCTAAACTTGGTACATAGAAAAATAATTTGACATATAAGTTTTAAATGTTGGATGATATATACAGACATGGATGGTGGTACCAGAACCATTGAGAGAGAAGTGAGAGAGTGTGAGATGGAAAACTAAAACGTCTTAACGAAAAAATAATTCATTCGGTCAGAAGCTCATCCCACCCGTGAATGTAAGAGACTGAGCACCTATGTGTCTGCCTGAAGTACTATACCCACCATTCTGTAATCACTGTCAATAGCCAATAATTTATGTTTCTCTGCATCATTGATTTCTTTGTTTTTCTATTCAACGTTTCATTGTTATTTCATTTCCCACTCTTGCCCTACGGTCATCTGTTCATTGGCAATCTTTTCATCCATTTCCCACTCTTTCCCTACGAGCAACTGTCCATTGCCAATATTTTCATCCATTTCCCACTCTTCCCTACGGGCATCTGTCCATTGCCAATCTTTTCATCCATTTCCCACTCTTCCCTACGGGCATCTGTTCATTGCCAATCTTTTCATCCATTTCAACAATAAGAATGATAATACGAGTATTTTGAAATGTAAAAAAAAGCGATGATTTGTGAATGACAAGAGAATTGATTTTCTGATCAAAATTGTCCACAAATAATAGTTACAAAGCGAAATAATTCACTGTTTTGTTTTTGTGAGAAAATATGTGCAAAGAGAAAACTATTTCTTTCTCAATTATATGTTCAAAATTCTATGTCAAACATTGTCTTTGACTTTTATCTTTTTTTTCGAATATCTTTTTTTAAACTTTCTGTATTTTAATTCCTGACTCAATGATTTACTAACAGGTCAGGGTCACTGTGGCGTAGAGGTTAGATGCTCGCCTTTCGTTTCAAAGTTACTCGGTTCGCTTCTCCGTGGAGTCATCGGGATATTTTCCCAGAGATCCCTGATCTCAGTGTAGGTCAAATCGATATCTTAGTCTGATCTCAGTGTAGGTCAAATCGATATCTTAGTCTGATCTCAGTGTTGGTCAAATCGATATCTTAGTCTGATCTCAGTGTAGGTCAAATCGATATCTTAGTCTGATCTCAGTGTAGGTCAAATCGATATCTTAGTCTGATCTCAGTGTTGGTCAAATCGATATCTTAGTCTGATCTCAGTGTTGGTCAAATCGATATCTTAGTCTGATCTCAGTGTAGGTCAAATCGATATCTTAGTCTGATCTCAGTGTAGGTCAAATCGATATCTTAGTCTGATCTCAGTGTAGGTCAAATCGATATCTTAGTCTGATCTCATTGTTGGTCAAATCGATATCTTAGTCTGATCTCAGTGTTGGTCAAATCGATATCTTAGTCTGATCTCAGTGTAGGTCAAATCGATATCTTAGTCTGATCTCAGTGTAGGTCAAATCGATATCTTAGTCTGATCTCAGTGTAGGTCAAATCGATATCTTAGTCTGATCTCAGTGTAGGTCAAATCGATATCTTAGTCTGATGTCAGTGTTGGTAAAATCGATATCTTAGTCTGATCTCAGTGTTGGTAAAATCGATATCTTAGTCTGATCTCAGTGTATGTCAAATCGATATCTTAGTCTGATCTCAGTGTTGGTAAAAATCGATATCTTAGTCTGATCTCAGTGTAGGTCAAATCGATATCTTAGTCTGATCTCAGTGTTGGTAAAATCGATATCTTTGATCTCAGTGTAGGTCAAATCGATATCTTAGTCTGATCTCAGTGTAGGTCAAATCGATATCTTAGTCTGATCTCAGTGTAGGTCAAATCGATATCTTAGTCTGATCTCAGTGTAGGTCAAATCGATATCTTAGTCTGATCTCAGTGTAGGTCAAATCGATATCTTAGTCTGATCTCAGTGTTGGTCAAATCGATATCTTAGTCTGATCTCAGTGTTGGTAAAATCGATATCTTAGTCTGATCTCAGTGTTGGTCAAATCGATATCTTAGTCTTATCGAAGACGAAAGGTGAAACGTAGGTCACGTGTTCAATTTGAGCACGTAAAAGAACAATTAACAGTTCAAAATCGATAATAACAGGCTGGAAAGCCGCTGCCCAGGCACAATTCATTAGAAAATATTATTGTTTAAAATTCTTACAAAATATTTTCACCTTCTTCAAAATTACACATGAGACCCTCGCCTGTGCTACAGAGTTCATGCACTGCCGCTGAGATCTTCATGTGTAAGAAAGAGATAGAATCCCACATAGTTACCAAGTGCAATGATGATCTGCTTCTTCTTCTTCGCGTTCGTTCTTTACAACCAATTTTAATCACTCCTTGTGATATGTTTGATCTTTGCCAAGAACGTGTATACGTTGCACATTGGCTTGGCCCCTAAACGCATAGACTTCTAAATATTTAGGACATGTGCATCCGATTTCAACTAATGCAATGATGATGATCTTATCAATCAATAAATCGATAACTTTAGTTAATGATCAACTCTCAGCAATATTATCATCCTAACATCTCATTTGACATGTTCGTTCACATAACCACTGTATATGAATTACTACCTCTCTCTGAGATACGTGTTTACTTACTCTCATGATATTTTTCTGACAATTACTTTCTTTTATTCTTTCCTTAATGACGATATTTTTAGAGCTTTGTTATCTCTTGCTGGAACTGTTTTTCACTTCTTCTAACAATCTCTTACTCACCCTCTTTGTCGTTCTATCTCTCTCTCTCTCTCTTTATCTCATCCTCCCTCTTTCCTTCTCTCCCTCCGAGAATCTCTTTCTCACCCTCTTTGTCGTTCTCTCTCTTTTTCTCATCCTCGCTTTTTATCTCTCCCAATCTTGTTCTCACCCTTTTTGTCGTTCTCTTTCTCTGTCTCATCCATTCTCTCTCTCATTCTCTATCAATCTCTTTATCCCGCTCTTTGTCGTTCTCTGTCTATCACTTTCTCTTTCTCATCCTCTCTGCCCACTCTCTCGATCTTTTTCTCACCGCCTTTGTTGTTCTCTCTCTCTCATTCACTCTCTTTCTTTCTCTTACTCTCAATCTCTTTCTCACCATCTGTGTCGTTCTTTCTCTCTTTTTCATCCTCTCTTTCTCTCTCTCTCAATATTTTCTCACCGCCTTTGTCCTTCTCTCTCTCTCTCTCTCATCCTAGCTCTCTCTATCTCATTCTCTTAATATTTTTAACTCTCTCTCTCTCTCTCTCTCTCTCTCTCCATCTCTCTGTCTCTGCCCCTTTCTCTTTGTCCGTTCTTGTTAAAACCATATTTGAAAAGAACTTTTCTATCACACATCACGAGATTTGTACCAACACTTTAATTATGAACATCTATTGTCCCCTCGTACTGATGTACTGCCAGTTAGAAAAACTCTTAGTAAACAACACGTCATCAACAGTCACACAATCAACACAGCAACCAGGGACACACAATGAACATGTTCTATTTATTTCCAAGTATTTCTAAGCTTCTTACGTCTGCTCTGATTCCCAACGTGAGCAGCCAAGCGTGTTCATCATTTGATTTGAAATCCCTTTAACAAACTATTCAACTAAACATCGTTCGAGTGCTTACTCAAATCTTTAATATTGTTTACTAAACATTCCCAAAATATTCCTAGTTTTTATATACTCGTCCTTCTTAACGAAACAATCATTAATTTTAATGTTTGTTTATCCGCAATTTTAGAAAATTAGTGGCTTGGTACATAGTCTTTGTCTTTGGTACTCTATCTAATCTGTTAACATTCTCCAAGCGATAGTGAATACGTTGTGTAACAAGTAGAGTAGGTCGTTAGACGACATCGTATTGTGATGAGCACACAGAAATCAATGTCCTATATACCGTCAGCAAATCCAGTTTATTATTCTCTTATCAAGTAGCAATTACATTACTATTTCATGTATTTGCGTGGTCTTTGAGAGAGTTGTTACACCTATCAACGGCGGTCTAAGCCAGTGGGTCTCAAAGTTTGTGCCTAGAAGGACCAGTGTGCTCGGTGACATTCCTAGATGCGTCTTAAAAAATCCCAGTTCAGGGAATGCGGTGCCAGCGGGCACAACGATAAAAAAATTGCCACGGCACAACAGGTCCATGCTTCTTCTAAGCAGAAATTAAATGATGAATAAAGGTACCCTGCATTTTCCAATTATTTCTTTGCTATTTTGCATCTTATTTATTCAGTTGTTGTGTATAGTACGCCTACGATCTTTTGTAGGACTTTAATGTGCAACTTCAAAAACTTTTGAGAACCACTGGTCTAAGTAGAGATTTATAGTCGATATACTCGAAACAATTGCTTGTTGTATCGATTTCGAAACGCGTCTAAATATTGAAATACTGCCTTCAGCTATATAATACCAGGATCTGAAGTTAGCAAAACTTTACCAAGAAGTGTCATGAGAAATTAGTGGAGAACCTTCTTGTGAATATTGATCTTTGGTTGTTCTATATCTTGACACATATTTTCTGTGTTCTTACACGGTTGCTGTCTTCCATAAACTTTGTTGCTGTCTTCCATAAACTTTGCTGCTGTCTTCCATAAACTTTGCTGCGGTCTTCCATAAACTTTGCTGCTGTCTTCTATAAACTTTGTTGCTGTCTAGTTTATGCAGAGGTTTGTGGTGTCAGTGTTTGTTCTCTAGTTTAATTGAGTGATTTATGGATATATAATATCTTTATGAGTGCACTTTGGTGAATAATCACGTACGCTTCGATCTTTTTCTTACACCTTAACATCTCAATATCACGGCACGAGCTCGGTAGCACCGGCGCAGGTCCTAGATGTAATTTTGAAATTAAAGATTTTTGTTTTTATTTAATTTAATTATTTTACTCTTACAATTTCTCTACATTCTACTCTCTTTGATTTTTAAATGCAAACAGCTCTTCTACGTATTGAACTTGAACAGGTACCTACGTTTTATCCTCCATCTCCGATAGGACTAGAAACTCCATCTCACCTAATAGCCTTCGATTGCAAGCGATTAGGACAACAGTCTAAGACGTGTGCTGTGGTGACTGTAGAGTCCAATACTAGAACACTATCTGCTACCACAAGTGAGGCATACATGATCCAGGCTAGACATGTGGCCGTTGTGTGTTCTGTTTTTTCGCTCAGCTCGTTTTCTCTGTGCCTCAACGGCGCGACGATTCTTAGCTATGCGAGTTCCTCTTGCGTTGTTACAGCGTCCCATTTGGCGATCTTTAACCAGGGATTCTCAGCATGTGGTGTCTATATCGAAGCATTTCAGAGACACTTTAAGAGTGTCTTCAAAGCCTTTTTTTCTGTCCACGTTTTTTCTGTCCATCTCACCTACATTGAGATTAGAGATCACTGGTGAAATATTCCGATCGCTCCACGCGAAGAACGAACCGAGTAACTCTTGGATAGTGTATCATATTCGGGAAGTCTTGAAGTAAATGCTATACAGGATACACAATGCTGGTTTTTCTAAAAATCATCCCGTTCCGTTAAACGCTAAATAGGGCTTGCAAGCAATTTCTTTATACCTCTCTGTCGCTTGCGTGCCCAGCGTGTTCGTAGCGCGTTGGACTACGGGTGACAAGTCCTCTGTAAGTGCGGGTTCAACTCCGCGGACTGGCAGAAAAGCTACATTTTCCCCAGATTTACGGTGTTCGTGGCACCGAGCCGAAGGGTTACGATGTCCATGACACCGAGACGAAGAGCTTTCAGCTCAAGTGCTTCTGGATCGGAAAACAAAATACCTCTCTGTCCTTGGGGATACCAACCATTTCTTCTATGGAAATTATTTCCGTATTACTTTCCTCTCTCAGTTCCTTTCAGGGATCCCCTAGCACTTCCTTCTTTCCTGAACCATTAGTCTCCCCTTCATGGCCTATTTGGTTATTCTTTGATTATTACTTCTCAGAACATGTCCAACAGATCTAGGTCCATCTTCTCTTACTTATAACAGTTGTTACTAATTTTTGACCAGATATTTCTCTGATTTTATCACCTCTCCTGAATTCCTCCCATTTTATGCTCATTATTATTCGCAGACATCTATTCTGCAATCTACTTTCTAAATCTTTAGTCATTTTCCAACTTTCGCTACCCTGTTACGATTCTCTTCATAATCTTCTGAGCATGGGGTACAACATCAACAGTGAACTTCGTCACGAAACAACCAATTAAATAGTTCGACCACATGAGCAGATTACCAACAGACAGTGCACCTCGAAGAGCAATGTTTCTCAGATAGAGTGGATACACGACAAAAGGCCATCCACTCAAAAGGATATCTTACACAGTAAAACAAAGTATATACACGTCGTAATGATCCTGTACCAGTGGCGACAATCGAGCTTGTAAACATGACCATTTGTGTGCGTGTAGTTCTTGAAGTGCATGTGTTTTACGTCACATTTGTACACAATTTATTGTCAAATACCGAAAAATAGTTTTAAAATATTCTCAGACCGATATATCGGGAACTCGGGATACGCAGCGCTACATTCAATCCCGAATATCGGGAGCCCGGGTTCTAAGGGTTAACCTTAATAAGGATCAAAAGACAAGAATTGATGTCCTTGTACTTGGATTTCCAACATTAGACTACTTCTGGAACTTAGAAGATTATGTGGCAACAACCTATAATTACTAATATCGACGATGATAGAAGTTGTTAAACAGGTCAATCACCACGGACCTGATGATAGAAGTTGTTAAACAGGTCAATCACCACATGGCCGGGATGATAGAAGTTGTTAAACAGCCAATCACCACGGACCTGATGATAGAAGTTGTTAAACAGGTCAATCACCACATGACCTGGATGAAGAAGTTGTTAAACAGTTCAATCACCACATGGCCTTGATGATGTAGATTATTGAACAGCTCAATCACCACATGGCCTGGATGATAGAAGTTGTTAAACAGGTCAATCACCACATGACCTGGATGATAGAAGTTGTTAAACAGCTCAATCACCACATGGCCTTGATGATGTAGATTATTGAACAGCTCAATCACTACATGGCCTGGATGATAGAAGTTGTTAAACAGCTCAATCACTACATTGCCTGGAAATAAGTAGTAACAAATTGTTGGTAATTGCCAGTAGCTAATCTGTGTAGTTATGTATGTTATTATATCATCTGAGATGACATATGAAACAGAGATAAGGAGAGAGATGGAGTGTGTGAGAAAATGAGAAGGGTGCAGGCGGTCAGAGAGTAAAAGAAAATAGAGCGGTAAAGGGAGTCAGGAGGATAGAGAGAAGATATTTAGAGACGTGGGAGAGGCTGAGATATGTTGCAGGAAAGCTGCATAGAGAGTGTGAGGAGATAGAGAGAAAGAAAGAAGGAGTTAGAGAGAGGAATGAGGAGGGTGAGAAAGGGGGAGAAAGGAAAGTGAGAGAGAGAGAGTGAGTGAGAGGAAGGAGAAAGAGGGAGTGAGAGAAAGAGTGAGGTAGAGGGTGAGAGCGTGAAAGGGAGAGAGAGTGAGAGAAGTAGTGTAGAGAGGGAGTAAGAGAGAGTTAATGAGAGAGAGCGAGGGATGAGAAAAATGTGAGAGAGAGCGAGAATGGGAGTGAGAGAGCGGTGAGAGATAGAGTAATAGAGGAAAGGGGAAGAGACTTAAAATGGAGTCAGGGAGAGATATGTCTTTAGAAAGTGGGAAAGGCTGAGAGATATGTAAGAAAGCTGCTAAGGGAGAGAGAGAGAGAGAGTGAGAGGTAGAAATAGAGTGAGAGAGAGAACGAGAGAGATAATAAGAGAAAGAGAATGAGAAGAGTGAGAAAGAGAGAGTAAGAGGGAAAGAGAATGAAAGAATAAGAGTGAGTGAGCGAATAAGAGGGAAAGAGAAAGAGAGAATAAGAGTGAGAGAGTGAGAGAGTGAGAAAAGGAGAGAGTGAGAGAGGAGAGAGAGAGTGAGAAAGAGAGAGAGAGAGTGAGAGAGAGTGAGAGAGAGTGAGAGAGGAGAGAGCGAGTGAGATAAAGAGTGAGTGAGAGATTGTGTGAAAGAAGGTAAGAAAATGAGAAATCGCATGAAGAACTACACCAATTTTCCAACAGGCTACTTTCACCCTGACCTTGAACTCATCTATGAGAAGATTAGCCGTTAGCTCTAGTTGTCCATCTCCAGCATGCATAGTCACGACCTGGTCCAGTTTTTCTTCAGGATTTATTGCATTTATACAAAAAATAAACCTATTTATCCGGTCTTAGAAACTTGACAACAGCGTCTTAGAAACTTGACAACATCATCTTAGAAACTTGACAACATCATCTTAGAAACTTGACAACATCATCATCTTAGAAACTTGACAACATCATCATCTTAGAAACTTGACAACATCATCTTAGAAACTTGACAACATCATCTTAGAAACTTAACAACAGCATCTTAGAAACATGACAACAGCATCTTAGAAAGGATGAAGATACAAGAGTTTCAAAGAAATTGCTTGTAAAATGTCTTTAGTCTTGAAGTGCTAATATCTCAACTGTTACTATATCAGTGATTCTTTACTTATAGTATTATGAAATTGTAAATCGTGACATAACCTTTAAAGGACTTAGTCATCAACTACAGTAAACAAGACGTCGATTTGCTTATGTGATACATACCCGTACTCAGTGGCGGCTCGTGATCATTTTTGTTGGTGGGGCCAGACATACATTTTTCGGAAAAACCATGGTTTTGGGTTGTTATGTTTTAATTTATAAAATAATAAATACACGTTGCACATTATCTTTGGTGGGCCCGGCCCCAGTGGCCCTTAATGACGAGCCGCCACTGCCCGTACTGTATCATTTCCTAAAGCCACATTTGTCATTGAAGATAGTATCACGTGCTAGCCCTGCAATATAATCTACACCATCACTTGTTAAAAGTGTGACAAAACATATATCGGTGAAACAGGCAAAATACTTAGTGGCCGTTTCGGTCAACACTTGCGTGATGTACGCCTATGCTCTGTGACTCATGTAGCCACTCATTTCAGTGGAACTGACCATTTGGGAGCTCGCGATGTCCAGATCACAGCTATCCGATCATGTTCCTCTGATGATCGATTTCCTCTATAGAATCGTTTTATTTCGCTGTATGATACCTTGTGACCTCAAGGACTCGTACTACATTCCTATACTTCTTAGTACTTTCTCCTTAGTTCCATATTCTATATGTATATGTTCATGTATATAAGATATATTTATATGATTTTTTTTTTTCTTCTTTTTTTCACTTCTAGTTATTTGCATTTATTTCGTTATTCGTATTTAGTCACATATTTTCATTTTATAACCGTTGGAATGTTTCTGTCGTAGTCTATATGTAGTGTGCTGTGAAATTCGTCACTCCTGTTGTACCGTTTGCTTGATAAAGGCCGTTTTGTCAAAACGTTGCTGTGTTAGTTATTATTTTTTTATTGTGTAACACTACGGTAGTTTATTATTACGTGTTTCACATTTGCTACATAGTTTTACCACAGTCTTCCCGATATACCCGTAAAACCAAGATCGCAATATGAAAAATTGTAAAACGACCAAATATTCTATATGGATTTCAAACGTTAGCGCAACAAAACAAGAGGAAACATTATTACAGATCTTTGAAAAAAGATTTAAGATTAATCTTTTGGGTCCATCAAGGATGGAAATGGCACCTTAGGACGAATCTTTTGAGCTCCGCAGGGATGATAGTAGTGAAAAGTGAAAAACAGTAAGAATATTTATAATCTGTTTAAATCACCATTAATTACTACCATTATGAAGGTTAATAGAATATAATGACTATTGCATATTGAACCAATGACAGAGAATAGTGGGACTAACATTATGTATATTCTTATACTACTTCAAACTCTCCATATCGACACTCGTTAAACTACTCTTTGTGATTTGTATGTGATCTGAACCTAAGAGCGATTGTACGTTGTGCCAGTTATACGCCTACAAGTAGGCCAGCACATCTGATTTCTGCGATGCTTTTTATTTACTAGGGTAGCTTGTCTAATCTCCTACCTATGTCGCCTATTACGACATGCCTTGTAGCTACTTGTCGCAGTGCTACTAATCTGTGATCCCCTTGCGAGTCCTCGCAACGCACAGCCGAAAACTCGCCGAGCAATGGACCAGGCTGATATTATAAATTCCTTAAGGAGAGAGGACGTGTACATGATTCACGTAATAGCGGTGAATCTACAACACTAACCAGACTGCAAGAACTCAAAGTTAGGTGTGGTGTAGCTCGACAAGAACGCTATGCTGGCAAACAAAGAAGAATTGCAAACCAACAAAGAACCGGTGTCGTTAGTGGCCACACGCTGAGGGACATACCGAGGGAGAGATCGGAGCACCTATGGACTAATTTGTTCGACGTGCAGTGATGGTGATCCGACGACTAAACTAAACTAAACTAAACAGCCGAAAACTGCATATACAGAAAAGATGAAAGGTAGAGACCCTAAGATAGCCCAAGAAAACGATGGAAAGATAACAATGAAGCAGACCTAGAAATACCGGAAGTCAACAATTGGGAAGAGAAGGCAAAGACAAGAATGGAAGCGAATGATTTATGCAGTAATGAACTTTAGTAGCGAAACACGTACAAACAAAGTACTATAGTTTTGCAAAATACAGAAACAGTGACGATAAACAGCAACGTTTCGACCAAAAGGCCTTTATCAAGCAAACGACACAACAGGAGTGACGAATTTCATAAAACACTTACAAATGGACGATAACGGAAACATTCAAACGTATCTAATGAAAATCTGGGAATAAAAAAGAATAACGAAATGAGTGCAACACAAAACTAGAAGTGGAAAAGAGGAGAAACAATATACAATCAAAGTGAAAATATAAATTATATATATGAAACAAATACACATATAGATTACAAGGCATGAGATGAGAAAGTACTAAGAAGCATAGGAATATAATGCGTTGAGTCCAAGAGGTCGCAAGGTACCATATAACGAAATAAGACGGTTCTCCAGAGGAAATCGACTACGATCATCAGAGGAACATGATCGGATGGCTGTGACCTGGACATCGCATGAAGAAGACATAGATGAAGACATAGATGAAGAAGACATAGATTAAGACATAGATGAAGAAGACATAGATGAAGAAGACATAGATGAAGAAGACATAGATAAAGAAGACATAGATGAAGACATAGATGAAGAAGACATAGCTGAAGAAGACATAGATGAAGACATAGATGAAGAAGACAAAGCTGAAGAAGACATAGATGAAGAAGACATAGATGAAGACATAGATGAAGAAGACAAAGCTGAAGAAGACATAGATGAAGAAGACAAAGCTGAAGAAGACATAGATGAAGAAGACAAAGCTGAAGAAGACATAGATGAAGACATATATGAAGAAGACAAAGCTGAAGAAGACATAGATGAAGAATACAAAGCTTAAGAAGACAAAGCTGAAGAAGACATAGCTGAAGAACACATAGATGAAGAAGACATAGATGAAGAAAACAAAGATGAAGAAGACATAGATGAAGAAGACAAAGCTGAAGAAGACAAAGCTGAAGAAAACATAGATGAAGAAAACATAGCTGAAGAACACATAGATGAAGAAGACATAGATGAAGAAAACATAGCTGAAGAACACATAGATGAAGAAGACATAGATGAAGAAAACAAAGATGAAGAACACATAGATGAAGAAGACATAGATGAAGAAAACATAGCTGAAGAACACATAGATGAAGAAGACATAGATGAAGAAAACATAGCTGAAGAAGACAAAGCTGAAGAAGACAAAGCTGAAGAAAACATAGATGAAGAAAACATAGATGAAGAAGACATAGATGAAGAAGACATAGATGAAGAAAACATAGCTGAAGAACACATAGATGAAGAAGACATAGATGAAGAAAACAAAGATGAAGAACACATAGATGAAGAAGACATAGATGAAGAAAACAAAGATGAAGAACACATAGATGAAGAAGACATAGATGAAGAAAACAAAGATGAAGAACACATAGCTGAAGAAGACAAAGCTGAAGAAGACAAAGCTGAAGAAAACATAGATGAAGAAAACATAGATGAAGAAGACATAGATGAAGAAGACATAGATGAAGAAAACAAAGATGAAGAACACATAGATGAAGAAGACATAGATGAAGAAAACATAGCTGAAGAAGACAAAGCTGAAGAAGACAAAGCTGAAGAAGACATAGATGAAGAAAACATAGATGAAGAAAACATAGCTGAAGAAGACAAAGCTGAAGAAGACAAAGCTGAAGAAGACAAAGCTGAAGAAAACATAGCTGAAGAAGACAAAGCTGAAGAAGACAAAGCTGAAGAAGACATAGATGAAGAAAACAAAGCTGAAGAAGACAAAGCTGAAGAAGACAAAGCTGAAGAAGACAAAGCTGAAGAAAACATAGATGAAGAAAACATAGATGAAGAAGACATAGATGAAGAAGACATAGATGAAGAAAACAAAGATGAAGAACACATAGATGAAGAAGACATAGATGAAGAAAACATAGATGAAGAACACATAGATGAAGAAGACATAGATGAAGAAAACAAAGCTGAAGAAGACAAAGCTGAAGAAGACAAAGCTGAAGAAGACAAAGCTGAAGAAGACATAGATGAAGAAAACAAAGCTGAAGAAGACAAAGCTGAAGAAGACAAAGCTGAAGAAGACAAAGCTGAAGAAGACATAGATGAAGAAAACAAAGATGAAGAACACATAGATGAAGAAGACATAGATGAAGAAAACAAAGCTGAAGAAGACAAAGCTGAAGAAGACAAAGCTGAAGAAGACAAAGCTGAAGAAGACATAGATGAAGAAAACATAGATGAAGAAGACATAGATGAAGAATACAAAGCTGAAGAAGACAAAGCTGAAGAAGACATAGATGAAGAAGACATAGATGAAGAATACAAAGCTGAAGAAGACAAAGCTGAAGAAGACAAAGCTGAAGAATACAAAGCTGAAGAATACAAAGCTTAAGAAGACAAAGCTGAAGAAGACAAAGCTGAAGAAGACAAAGCTGAAGAACACAAAGCTTAAGAAGACATAGATGAAGAACACAAAGCTTAAGAAGACATAGATGAAGAAGACAAAGCTGAAGAATAGATGAAGAAGACCTAGATGAAGAAGAAAAAGAAGAAAGTATGAATAAGGAAGATGGATAAGTATAACGTACATCAGTTATTTCTTCGCTACCGCCTGTCCGCAACAAACTAATGAACAAAGCAAGAAACTAATGAACAAAGCAAGAAACTAATGAACAAAGCAAGAAATCTGTGTACCTCTATCGTCAACCCCGATGTACTTGACTGCATTTTGTTATCTCAACACGCCCCCACACATCAGCCTCCACATGACAGCTCACTAAATCTCACTATTTGTGCATTTATAAATAAAATTTCAAATAACAACGTTATCAGATTTCTTGATAATGATAACAACCGTTGTCAAGGCAACATTAAGAAAACTTTAGCTTTCCGTTCAGTTCACTATCATAACAAGGTTAACTTTGAATTGTCTGTCACGTCAAATCTCACACGCGCCGGAAGTTCCAGGACTACAGTGTTGGGACAAATACAAATCCTGGGAGATTTCATTAGAATTACTCACAAATAACAATGCTAATTACAGTTAAATAAATACATATAAATTAAAATCATTTCATCGTCCCAGTATGTGATGATGTGAAATTTCATCGTCCAAGTATGTGATGATGTGAAATTTCATCGTCCCAGTATGTATTAATGTGAACTTAATCAATAATGTTTATTCTGTTTCAAGTTGAGATGTTAGGGTCGTGTATGAAGAGCAACAAATAGAACTCATTTATGTAAATGTACTTATCAGGAATTTGTTGCAGGAAAAAGGAGCGTCTGTTCGAAATGATTAGAGCACAGGCTCCCATTCGGGAGACCCGGAGAGAAGGCAGACAAACTTGCTAAAAGGGAGCAGAATGTGAACAAATAGATAATGAAATCACATACTTTGAAAAAAAGAGCTATCATGGACATTAGAAAAGAACCTAAACCATCCAACGATGACTACACACACTTGACAGACAAGGACAGACTATCATCTTCCGACTCAGGATAGGTCATAACAGACTGAACAAACACCTACACAGGCTTCGATTGTCCCCAACCCCTCTGTGCCCTGTGGCTCCGCTGAACAAACCACAGAACATGTCCTGCAAGACTGCCCCTGTATGTCCTCCCAAGAAAGGAATGCTGGCCCTACAACACAACACTACATTCAAAACTACATGACACTAGAGATGAGCTCCAGACTACAGTCGATTTCATCATAAGAACGCGTCTAACGGTATAATCATCAAAACTACATGGCGCTAGAGATGAGCTCCAGACAACAGTCGATTTCATCATAAGAACGCGTCTAACGGTATAATCATCAAAACTACATGGCACTAGAGATGAGCTCCAGACAACAGTCGATTTCATCATAAGAACGCGTTTAACGGTATAATCATCAAAACTACATGGCACTAGAGATGAGCTCCAGACTACAGTCGATTTCATCATAAGAATGCGTCTAACGGTATAATCATCAAAACTACATGACACTAGAGATGAGCTCCAGACAACAGTCGATTTCATCATAAGAACGCGTCTAACGGTATAATCATCAAAACTACATGGCACTAGAGATGAGCTCCAGACAACAGTCGATTTCATCATAAGAACGCGTCTAACGGTATAATCATCAAAACTACATGGCACTAGAGATGAGCTCCAGACAACAGTAGACTTCATCATAAGAACGCGTCTAACGGTATAATCATCAAAACTACATGGCACTAGAGATGGGCTCCAGACAACAGTAGATTTCATCATAAGAATGCGTCTAACGGTATAATCATCAAAACTACATGGCACTAGAGATGAGCTCCAGACAACAGTTGACTTCATCATAAGAACGCATCTAACGGTATAATCATCAAAAAAGCGATCTCAAAGAAGAAGAAGACTTCCCGGTAAGGTCAAATTATTTGTCTACGGGTGCATAAAGAAAAAATCATAATCTGAATAGTGTCGCGACGACTGCACTAGCTATCGGCCATTAAATTTCACATGCTCAAGTTCCCCTGACCATGTTCCTAGTTCTCCATGTATTTCACATGCTCAAGTTCTCCCTGACCTTGTTCCTAGTTCTCCATGTATTTCACATGCTCAAGTTCCCCTGACCATGTTCCTAGTTCTCCATGTATTTCACATGCTCAAGTTCCCCTGACCATGTTCCTAGTTCTCCATGTATTTCACATGCTCAAGTTCCCCTGACCATGTTCCTAGTTCTCCATGTATTTCACATGCTCAAGTTCTCCCTGACCAAGTTCCTAGTTCTCCATGTATTTCACATGCTCAAGTTCCCCCTGACCATGTTCCTAGTTCTCCATGTATTTCACATGCTCAAGTTCTCCCTGACCTTGTTCCTAGTTCTCCATGTATTTCACATGCTCAAGTTCCCCTGACCATGTTCCTAGTTCTCCATGTATTTCACATGCTCAAGTTCCCCTGACCATGTTCCTAGTTCTCCATGTATTTCACATGCTCAAGTTCTCCCTGACCTTGTTCCTAGTTCTCCATGTATTTCACATGCTCAAGTTCTCCCTGACCATGTTCCTAGTTCTCCATGTATTTCACATGCTCAAGTTCCCCTGACCATGTTCCTAGTTCTCCATGTATTTCACATGCTCAAGTTCCCCTGACCATGTTCCTAGTTCTCCATGTATTTCACATGCTCAAGTTCCCCTGACCATGTTCCTAGTTCTCCATGTATTTCACATGCTCAAGTTCTCCCTGACCAAGTTCCTAGTTCTCCATGTATTTCACATGCTCAAGTTCCCCTGACCATGTTCCTAGTTCTCCATGTATTTCACATGCTCAAGTTCTCCCTGACCATGTTCCTAGTTCTCCATGTATTTCACATGCTCAAGTTCCCCTGACCATGTTCCTAGTTCTCCATGTATTTCACATGCTCAAGTTCCCCTGACCATGTTCCTAGTTCTCCATGTATTTCACATGCTCAAGTTCCCCTGACCATGTTCCTAGTTCTCCATGTATTTCACATGCTCAAGTTCTCCCTGACCATGTTCCTAGTTCTCCATGTATTTCACATGCTCAAGTTCTCCCTGACCATGTTCCTAGTTCTCCATGTATTTCACATGCTCAAGTTCCCCCTGACCAAGTTCCTAGTTCTCCATGTATTTCACATGCTCAAGTTCCCCTGACCATGTTCCTAGTTCTCCATGTATTTCACATGCTCAAGTTCTCCCTGACCAAGTTCCTAGTTCTCCATGTATTTCACATGCTCAAGTTCCCCTGACCATGTTCCTAGTTCTCCATGTATTTCACATGCTCAAGTTCCCCTGACCATGTTCCTAGTTCTCCATGTATTTCACATGCTCAAGTTCTCCCTGACCAAGTTCCTAGTTCTCCATGTATTTCACATGCTCAAGTTCCCCTGACCATGTTCCTAGTTCTCCATGTATTTCACATGCTCAAGTTCCCCCTGACCAAGTTCCTAGTTCTCCATGTATTTCACATGCTCAAGTTCTCCCTGACCATGTTCCTAGTTCTCCATGTATTTCACATGCTCAAGTTCTCCCTGACCATGTTCCTAGTTCTCCATGTATTTCACATGCTCAAGTTCTCCCTGACCAAGTTCCTAGTTCTCCATGTATTTCACATGCTCAAGTTCCCCTGACCATGTTCCTAGTTCTCCATGTATTTCACATGCTCAAGTTCTCCCTGACCTTGTTCCTAGTTCTCCATGTATTTCACATGCTCAAGTTCCCCCTGGCCATGTTCCTAGTTCTCCATGTATTTCACATGCTCAAGTTCCCTGACCATGTTCCTAGTTCTCCATGTATTTCATGCTCAAGTTCCCTGACCATGTTCCTAGTTCTCCATGTATTTCACATGCTCAAGTTCCCCCTGACCAAGTTCCTAGTTCTCCATGTATTTCACATGCTCAAGTTCCCCTGACCATGTTCCTAGTTCTCCATGTATTTCACATGCTCAAGTTCCCCTGACCATGTTCCTAGTTCTCCATGTATTTCACATGCTCAAGTTCCCCTGACCATGTTCCTAGTTCTCCATGTATTTCACATGCTCAAGTTCTCCCTGACCTTGTTCCTAGTTCTCCATGTATTTCACATGCTCAAGTTCCCCTGACCATGTTCCTAGTTCTCCATGTATTTCACATGCTCAAGTTCCCCCTGACCAAGTTCCTAGTTCTCCATGTATTTTACATGCTCAAGTTCCCCTGACCATGTTCCTAGTTCTCCATGTATTTCACATGCTCAAGTTCCCCTGACCATGTTCCTAGTTCTCCATGTATTTCACATGCTCAAGTTCCCCTGACCATGTTCCTAGTTCTCCATGTATTTCACATGCTCAAGTTCTCCCTGACCATGTTCCTAGTTCTCCATGTATTTCACATGCTCAAGTTCCCCCTGACCTTGTTCCTAGTTCTCCATGTATTTTACATGCTCAAGTTCCCCCTGACCATGTTCCTAGTTCTCCATGTATTTCACATGCTCAAGTTCCCCTGACCATGTTCCTAGTTCTCCATGTATTTCACATGCTCAAGTTCCCCTGACCATGTTCCTAGTTCTCCATGTATTTCACATGCTCAAGTTACCCCTGACCATGTTCCTAGTTCTCCATGTATTTCACATGCTCAAGTTCTCCCTGACCTTGTTCCTAGTTCTCCATGTATTTCACATGCTCAAGTTCTCCCTGACCATGTTCCTAGTTCTCCATGTATTTCACATGCTCAAGTTCTCCCTGACCATGTTCCTAGTTCTCCATGTATTTCACATGCTCAAGTTCCCCTGACCATGTTCCTAGTTCTCCATGTATTTCACATGCTCAAGTTCCCCTGACCATGTTCCTAGTTCTCCATGTATTTACATGCTCAAGTTCCCCTGACCTTGTTCCTAGTTCTCCATGTATTTCACTGCTCAAGTTCCCCTGACCAAGTTCCTAGTTCTCCATGTATTTCACATGCTCAAGTTCCCCCTGACCTTGTTCCTAGTTCTCCATGTATTTCACATGCTCAAGTTCTCCCTGACCATGTTCCTAGTTCTCCATGTATTTCACATGCTCAAGTTCCCCCTGACCATGTTCCTAGTTCTCCATGTATTTCACATGCTCAAGTTCCCCTGACCATGTTCCTAGTTCTCCATGTATTTCACATGCTCAAGTTCCCCTGACCATGTTCCTAGTTCTCCATGTATTTCACATGCTCAAGTTCCCCTGACCATGTTCCTAGTTCTCCATGTATTTCACATGCTCAAGTTCCCCCTGGCCATGTTCCTAGTTCTCCATGTATTTCACATGCTCAAGTTCCCCCTGACCTTGTTCCTAGTTCTCCATGTATTTCACATGCTCAAGTTCCCCTGACCATGTTCCTAGTTCTCCATGTATTTCACATGCTCAAGTTCCCCCTGACCTTGTTCCTAGTTCTCCATGTATTTCACATGCTCAAGTTCCCCTGACCATGTTCCTAGTTCTCCATGTATTTCACATGCTCAAGTTCCCCCTGACCATGTTCCTAGTTCTCCATGTATTTCACATGCTCAAGTTCCCCTGACCATGTTCCTAGTTCTCCATGTATTTCACATGCTCAAGTTCCCCTGACCATGTTCCTAGTTCTCCATGTATTTCACATGCTCAAGTTCTCCCTGACCATGTTCCTAGTTCTCCATGTATTTCACATGCTCAAGTTCCCCTGACCATGTTCCTAGTTCTCCATGTATTTCACATGCTCAAGTTCTCCTGACCTTGTTCCTAGTTCTCCATGTATTTCCATGCTCAAGTTCCCCTGGCCATGTTCCTAGTTCTCCATGTATTTCACATGCTCCAAGTTCCCTGACCTTGTTCCTAGTTCTCCATGTATTTCACATGCTCAAGTTCCCCCTGACCATGTTCCTAGTTCTCCATGTATTTCACAGTCTCAAGTTCCCCCTGACCATGTTCCTCGTTCTCCATGTATTTCACATGCTCAAGTTCCCCCTGGCCATGTTCCTAGTTCTCCATGTATTTCACATGCTCAAGTTCCCCCTGGCCATGTTCCTAGTTCTCCATGTATTTCACATGCTCAAGTTCTCCCTGACCATGTTCCTAGTTCTCCATGTATTTCACATGCTCAAGTTCCCCTGACCATGTTCCTAGTTCTCCATGTATTTCACATGCTCAAGTTCTCACTGACCATGTTCCTAGTTCTCCATGTATTTCACATGCTCAAGTTCCCCCTGGCCATGTTCCTAGTTCTCCATGTATTTCACATGCTCAAGTTCCCCTGACCATGTTCCTAGTTCTCCATGTATTTCACATGCTCAAGTTCCCCTGACCATGTTCCTAGTTCTCCATGTATTTCACATGCTCAAGTTCCCCTGACCATGTTCCTAGTTCTCCATGTATTTCACATGCTCAAGTTCCCCTGACCATGTTCCTAGTTCTCCATGTATTTCACATGCTCAAGTTCCCCCTGACCAAGTTCCTAGTTCTCCATGTATTTCACATGCTCAAGTTCTCCCTGACCATGTTCCTAGTTCTCCATGTATTTCACATGCTCAAGTTCCCCCTGACCATGTTCCTCGTTCTCCATGTATTTCACATGCTCAAGTTCCCCCTGACCATGTTCCTAGTTCTCCATGTATTTCACATGCTCAAGTTCCCCCTGACCAAGTTCCTAGTTCTCCATGTATTTCACATGCTCAAGTTCCCCCTGACCAAGTTCCTAGTTCTCCATGTATTTCACATGCTCAAGTTCCCCCTGACCATGTTCCTAGTTCTCCATGTATTTCACATGCTCAAGTTCTCCCTGACCAAGTTCCTAGTTCTCCATGTATTTCACATGCTCAAGTTCTCCCTGACCATGTTCCTAGTTCTCCATGTATTTCACATGCTCAAGTTCCCCTGACCATGTTCCTAGTTCTCCATGTATTTCACATGCTCAAGTTCTCCCTGACCAAGTTCCTAGTTCTCCATGTATTTCACATGCTCAAGTTCCCCTGACCATGTTCCTAGTTCTCCATGTATTTCACATGCTCAAGTTCCCCTGACCATGTTCCTAGTTCTCCATGTATTTCACATGCTCAAGTTCTCCCTGACCATGTTCCTAGTTCTCCATGTATTTCACATGCTCAAGTTCCCCTGACCATGTTCCTCGTTCTCCATGTATTTCACATGCTCAAGTTCCCCCTGGCCATGTTCCTAGTTCTCCATGTATTTCACATGCTCAAGTTCTCCCTGACCATGTTCCTAGTTCTCCATGTATTTCACATGCTCAAGTTCCCCTGACCATGTTCCTAGTTCTCCATGTATTTCACATGCTCAAGTTCCCCCTGGCCATGTTCCTAGTTCTCCATGTATTTCACATGCTCAAGTTCCCCCTGACCAAGTTCCTAGTTCTCCATGTATTTCACATGCTCAAGTTCCCCTGACCATGTTCCTAGTTCTCCATGTATTTCACATGCTCAAGTTCCCCTGACCATGTTCCTAGTTCTCCATGTATTTCACATGCTCAAGTTCCCCCTGACCAAGTTCCTAGTTCTCCATGTATTTCACATGCTCAAGTTCCCCTGACCATGTTCCTAGTTCTCCATGTATTTCACATGCTCAAGTTCCCCCTGACCATGTTCCTCGTTCTCCATGTATTTCACATGCTCAAGTTCCCTCTGACCATGTTCCTAGTTCTCCATGTATTTCACATGCTCAAGTTCTCCCTGACCAAGTTCCTAGTTCTCCATGTATTTCACATGCTCAAGTTCCCCCTGACCAAGTTCCTAGTTCTCCATGTATTTCACATGCTCAAGTTCTCCCTGACCAAGTTCCTAGTTCTCCATGTATTTCACATGCTCAAGTTCCCCTGACCATGTTCCTAGTTCTCCATGTATTTCACATGCTCAAGTTCCCCTGACCATGTTCCTAGTTCTCCATGTATTTCACATGCTCAAGTTCCCCCTGACCAAGTTCCTAGTTCTCCATGTATTTCACATGCTCAAGTTCCCCTGACCATGTTCCTAGTTCTCTATGTATTTCACATGCTCAAGTTCCCCCTGACCTTGTTCCTAGTTCTCCATGTATTTCACATGCTCAAGTTCCCCTGACCATGTTCCTAGTTCTCCATGTATTTCACATGCTCAAGTTCCCCTGACCATGTTCCTAGTTCTCCATGTATTTCACATGCTCAAGTTCCCCTGACCATGTTCCTAGTTCTCCATGTATTTCACATGCTCAAGTTCCCCTGACCATGTTCCTCGTTCTCCATGTATTTCACATGCTCAAGTTCCCCCTGACCATGTTCCTCGTTCTCCATGTATTTCACATGCTCAAGTTCCCCCTGACCATGTTCCTAGTTCTCCATGTATTTCATATGCTCAAGTTCCCTGACCATGTTCCTAGTTCTCCATGTATTTCACATGCTCAAGTTCCCCTGACCATGTTCCTAGTTCTCCATGTATTTCATATGCTCAAGTTCCCCTGACCATGTTCCTAGTTCTCCATGTATTTCACATGCTCAAGTTCTCCCTGACCAAGTTCCTAGTTCTCCATGTATTTCACATGCCTAAGTTCCCCCTGACCATGTTCCTAGTTCTCCATGTATTTCACATGCTCAAGTTCCCCCTGACCAAGTTCCTAGTTCTCCATGTATTTCACATGCTCAAGTTCCCCCTGACCAAGTTCCTAGTTCTCCATGTATTTTACATGCTCAAGTTCCCCCTGACCATGTTCCTAGTTCTCCATGTATTTCACATGCTCAAGTTCCCCTGACCATGTTCCTAGTTCTCCATGTATTTCACATGCTCAAGTTCCCCTGACCATGTTCCTAGTTCTCCATGTATTTCACATGCTCAAGTTCTCCCTGACCATGTTCCTAGTTCTCCATGTATTTCACATGCTCAAGTTCCCCTGACCATGTTCCTAGTTCTCCATGTATTTCACATGCTCAAGTTCTCCCTGACCTTGTTCCTAGTTCTCCATGTATTTCACATGCTCAAGTTCTCCCTGACCATGTTCCTAGTTCTCCATGTATTTCACATGCTCAAGTTCCCCTGACCATGTTCCTAGTTCTCCATGTATTTCACATGCTCAAGGTCCCCCTGACCATGTTCCTAGTTCTCCATGTATTTCACATGCTCAAGTTCCCCTGACCATGTTCCTAGTTCTCCATGTATTTCACATGCTCAAGTTCCCCTGACCATGTTCCTAGTTCTCCATGTATTTCACATGCTCAAGTTCCCCTGACCATGTTCCTAGTTCTCCATGTATTTCACATGCTCAAGTTCCCCTGACCATGTTCCTAGTTCTCCATGTATTTCACATGCTCAAGTTCCCCTGACCATGTTCCTAGTTCTCCATGTATTTCACATGCTCAAGTTCCCCTGACCATGTTCCTAGTTCTCCATGTATTTCACATGCTCAAGTTCCCTGACCAAGTTCCTAGTTCTCCATGTATTTCAATGCTCTGTCCCCTGACCATGTTCCTAGTTCTCCATGTATTTCACATGCTCAAGTTCCCCCTGACCAAGTTCCTAGTTCTCCATGTATTTCACATGCTCAAGTTCCCCCTGACCATGTTCCTAGTTCTCCATGTATTTCACATGCTCAAGTTCCCCTGACCATGTTCCTAGTTCTCCATGTATTTCACATGCTCAAGTTCCCCTGACCATGTTCCTAGTTCTCCATGTATTTCACATGCTCAAGTTCCCCCTGACCATGTTCCTAGTTCTCCATGTATTTTTAGGTAATTTTATTTTCCTGATCCAGAAGCACATGAGCTTTCAGCTCGTCGGCTCGGTTCTATGCACATCGTAACCTTTCGGTTCGGTGCCATGAACACTGTAAATCTGGATAACCTGTGGCTTTTCTGCCAGCTCGCGGAATTGAACCCGCGCTCGCAGGGAGCTTGTCACCCATCGTCTAACGCGCTACGAACACGCTGGGTAGGCGGACAGTTCTCCATGTAAAACCAAAGTAAAATTACTAGTCTGTTGATGACTTCAAACACACAAGACAACTAAAACTCCGAGTACTGTAGACCGGGAAACTTTGATCGAGCTGTTTCGTTACTTAGACTACAAAGACAATAAATCAAATATATACAAGTACATCAAACACACACAAATAATCTTGTCAACAGAATAAAAAGAAAGTTAAATACATCTGTCCAAAATAATTGCATAAAAATAAACATGTATTATTTTCACGATTATTTGAGAAGGGGAAATCACTCACCATATCTCGTTGTCTATATGTCATTATTTTTGAACCTTAGAGAATTGGCTAGAATACAAAAGAAATTGCTAAACATAAAAAACATCGAATGACAGATAGATTACATGATTGTGTAGACTGTCAGCCACATCATGAAAAGAGTTCATATTAAGAATTATTTCTTCTGTTTCGTTTACATTATAAAATGACATTATTGACGTTCATTTCAAATCTTCAACCAGATTACAATATCTGTATCTTCTGTTGAAACATTTTTATTCTCTAGACCATAGATTCCCAAACTTGTTCGGCCCTCCGCCCACTTTGCACAACATAAACTGTGTAACGCCCCCTTACACATTATAACAGTTTGCCAACGTCCTCCTTCCCATATATACATGCTACATGCTACATGCTACATGCTACATGCTACATGCTACATGCTACATGCTCTATTTTCTCTTTGACATAGAAAATTGATATATATTTCTGTCATACATGGTAAATTTTCAAATGATTATATGCATGAAATAGAAAATTGATGAAAAATGGATTATGTAAGACGGGCATACGGTAAATTAAAATGCAGAACTCAAATTTTAAATGATTTTTCCATCGCAAAATCACGAAAATAATGTATTTTAAAATATATATAATTAATTTCTTCTTTATGGAACCACCTACCCCTAATCGTATGAACGCCCCCCTCTCCACCCCAAATTCTTCTAAACTCAGTATCGCCCCTCCCCCTAGAACGCCTCAGCGCCCACTGGAGGGCGGTACCACCACTTTGGGAAACGTTGCTTAGACAAACATTTTGAGATTCTTCTTCTTCTTTGCGTTCATTCTTTACGACCAATTTCGATCACTCTTTGTGATATGTTTGATCTTTGCCAAGAACGTGTATACGTTGCACATTGGTTTTTGGTAGGCCACTAAACGCATAGACTTCTACATGTTTAGGACATGTGCATCCGATTTCAGCCAAACTTCCTTAGTCGCCTCTTACGACATGCGTGGCAGGTAGCAGTGGTTCTATTCTTTACACCCCAAATTTGGGCCCCGATAACCACTCGGGCGCATTTTGAGATTGAAATTATTTCTATTTTAGATGGGTACTCACGTCGACATCAGTAATTGCTTGCTTGCAGGGTCAGCACAATGAGGTCTTGGTCAGCTTTCATCTTCTAAATTTATCATCTTTTTCATCGTTTCAATATATCATCTTTTTTATTATATTATTTTATCATCTAATTTTATCATCTGATATTATCATCTAATTTTATCCCCTTATCTTACCATCAAATTTTATCATGGAATTTTATCATGGAATTTTATCATCTTACTTTATCATCTTACTTTATCATCTAATTTGTTTATCTTTTAATTTGGCCATCTTATTTTTATCATCTAATTTTATCATTTTTTTTTTGTTGTGTAATTTTATTTTATGATTTTCATTTGCCATCTTGTTTTACTGAGCATAAAGTCTCAGGTAACTAGATTTGAAATATGATAATTCTACTACTGAGAACGATTCATCAACATATGGCTGTGCTGTCTGGGCTGCAGATGTTAGTGTACACTAAAACTCTCTTCAAGCTCTCCCAACATATGTCTCATATCGTATTGCAGAGACCATATTATAATATTTATTTCATCAAAATATCATTTAAAACTTTTATTTTTTCTAACAAAAGAAATCGATATTTGATAAATAGATAAGTCTTTTTTTCTGATCCAAAAGCACTTGAGCTTTCAGCTCTTTGGTTCGGTGCCATGGACATCGTAACCCTCCGGTTCGGTGCCATGGACATCGTAACCCTTCGGTTCGGTGCCATGAAAATCGTAACCCTTCGGTTCGGTGCCATGAACATCGTAACCCTTCGGTTCGGTGCCATGGGCATCGTAACCCTTCGGTTCGGTGCCATGGACATCGTAACCCTTCGGCACGGTGCCATTGACTTCGTAACCCTTCGGTTCGGTGCCATTGACATCGTAACCCTTCGGTTCGGTGCCATGGACATCGTAACCCTTCGGTTCGGTGCCATGGACATCGTAACCCGTTCGGTGTCATAAACACCGTAAATCTGGAGAACCTGTGACTTTTCTGCCAGTCCGCAGAATTGAGCCCGCACTCACAGGGAGCTTGTCACTCGTCGTCCAACGCACTACCTACACGCTGGGCCGATAGGTAAGTCTAAAGACGATCTAAAGTCGAAGGATTGACTTTATTGCTCCGGGTTTTACTTCATATGACTCGGTCCCTCTCCGCTTTTGTTCTGTATATCTTACTTAAAGAAAATGTATGTTTTATATGTTTTACTTCGCCCGAGTGGTTACCGGGACCAACATTTTTGGTGTCAAGAATAGAACCACTGTTACCTGACACGGATGTAAGAGGCGACTAATGAGGTCTGGATAAAATGGAATGCACGTGTCCGCTTTTGAATGCTAACCCGAAACAAATGCTTGCAGAAAACGGATGCACCAGGCCGTAATGCGCATAACATGGTGCATCGTCCCCTCACAATGAGGAATGGGATAACACGATTCTACGGTCGATAAATCTGCCTCGGAGATTTAGCCACGCAGTAAGAATGTCAGACCTACCATCACGAGGGTGGCCAGAACTTACTGCGGGAAGAGGTCGGTACAAACGGGGAAGCATAAATCATAGGAATTATATCCTACAGAACTGCCCCTAGTATGCAGACTTGAGAAGAAAGAGGCGGCCCACTTACACTAGCGTCCAAGACAAACTGTATGGCGTGGCTGATAATCTGAGGCAGACGGCTGCCTTTATTAGAGAATCCGAAATCCCAATCTAGTGAGAACACAGAAGAAGAAGAAGAAGAATATGTTTTACTGAAAGAAAGTCTACGTTCCGTTAAGTGCTACTTGTCGAAGATGCACTTTTAAACATAATTCTAGTTTTAAAATAAATATTAATGTATGTCATGTATATCGGTACACATCTTAGATATCACTGGATTAGTGAACCAATACTGATTTGAAAATAAATAGTTATACGCCTCCAACCATAACCCAGAAATAAAACTTTTCAAAGAAATTTCTTTTAAAAATACCAAAAAAACTAAGATCTGCACGAAAAAACAGGGGAAGTAAGTAACTTGTACTTAGAATGCTACATCCCGTTCTGCTTAGCTTTAAATAACGTTCATGTTTTAGCACTAATCTAGATGTTGCTGATGTTAGACACTGAGCGCCGCAGTAGTGTAGTTGTTAGTGAACGCGCTTCTTATGTGCGTGATCCAAGTTCAATTCGACAGTGGGTGTGAGTATTGTTCTGATCGTAACGGCAATCAGATCGATCCAGCCTCATTTAGAACAAAGAAAAGCACTGGGAAGTAAAGATGGATGTCGTGATGTTGACCAGATCACCCATCGTGTGTCGGCGGTCAGCGAAAAATACTATTCTAACACTGTATTCCACAATATACCTCATCATCATCAGGTGCCGTCTCCACATCGAAGGTTGGCTGCAATGAATCTCCAGCATTATGTCTTTCGCCTTGGTGTTGCACACTGCCAGACTGTAACCTGTCCATTTCTTAAAGTTTCCTCCCACTTATCTCTCAGTCTTCCTCTTGCTCTTCCCCCTCAACTTTCCCCTCTAGTAAATGTTTTATCATGGTGTCATGTCTTTTTATGTGCCCAAAATACTTTACTTGTCTGAATTTTATTTCTCTTAATAATTGTTTCTTCATGCCTAGTTTTCCTAAAACTTACCTACAACTTACACTATACCTATAGATATGGAAAAGAGTTCCTTTACATGACTTTATGTTAGACAGTATATATTGTGAACACTAATGCTGAAAGCTTTGCTAGTTATAAATGTTCTCTCTTTGTTGTCTTTCATATCCTATGTTCAACTGTCTTATTCATTATATCTGTGTGTGTCTTAATCAGTGAGCGTCTGTAGCTCAAGCGGTAGTCAGCTCGATCACGAAACCCAAGCGTACCTGGTTCAAACCCCATGGTGGGCAAATTTGGAAGCAAATTCGTTTCCGTGGGATTTTTGCAAAAAGGTAAAAACATACATCACCATTCACAAAGCAATGACAAACTACTGAACGTATAAATTGTGCCTAGAAAATCAACTATTCATTTACTGTGGTTGATGGCTACGTCTTTTAGGATATGCAACTATTAGAGAGAGTCATTATATATTCAGAATACAGTTGCACCACCTATCTTTGCTAAACTGGTTCGGATATGGTGGTTAGCATGATAATTTATTTTTCGATGCAGAAGCACTTGAGCTTTCAGCTCTTTGGCTCGGTGCCATGCACATCGTAACTCTTCGGTTCGGTGCCACGAACACCGCAAATCTGGAGAACCTGTGGCTTTTCTGCCAGCCGTCGGAATTGAACCGCGCTCACAGGAGCTTGTCACCCGTCGTCCAACGCGCTACGAACACGCTGGGCAGGCGGGCATCATTTTTATTTAGTCTGTACTAGGAGAACTGTGACCAAGAATTAATTTATCTTGTCAAATTTGTTTAATGCTACACAATTCAAACTTAGTAGTGAAGGGAATGAAATACCCTCGTTTTACGTCTAGGCAGCTTCACGTGAATCACGCACGAAATGTATTTTTGTGTAAATATTTGACGTAATCTCGAACTTAATAGTTTATGATGTCTTCTATTACAAACTTTAGAAAGTTTCAAACACACAAATACTACGACAGATACTCCTAATTGAAATAGGTCAGCTTGGCAACCGCGTAGTTTACTTTTATAATGGCCCATAATCTGAGATCATCCATACCATTATAAATTAATTAATTTTTTTGGGGGCCCAGAAACACTTTAGCTCTTCGGCTCGGTGACATGGACATTGTAATCCTTCGGTCAACCGTAAATCTGGAGAACCTGTGTCTTTTCTGCCAGCCCGCGGAATTGAACCGCACTCACAGAGGGTTTGTCACACGTCGTACAACGCGCTGCGAACACGCCCGTCAGCAATTTCTCCATACCACTCTATTCTTGACAACTCGTGGTTAATCACTTCAATGTAATATTTCACATCTCAGTAAAGTTCGCTTCATGGTTTCCCGAGGGTCTCCTTGAAACCATTATCCTTTACTTCTATCTATATCTATATCCTCTTTGTGTTCCGATTGACACATAAGACTTCCACAAGACTTCCACTGTTGCCGTTCTGCTGCCTTTCTACCAACCATCTCCAACACTCCTTCAATTCTCTCTACACAGCCTTCTCTTCCCATTCACTGTCCACCTGAGAGCTGTCCTAGCCAAAGCCCCCATTGGCATACAACATACATGTCCAAACCACCTCCATCTTCGTCTCTTAATGATGGTCTCCAATGATGCACAGTCTGTTCGTTTCAAAAGCTCCTAAGTTGTTATGGTATTTGGCCAGAAGATTTGTAAGATTCTTCTTAAACATTTATTCTGAAATGTCTCCAACGTTTGTATTATGTGTTGGGTCATTTTCCAGCATTCAGTGCTGTATAATAACACTCCCTTATCCTTTACTTGGGAGGGGGGAATTACAAGTACCCCTGAAGACGGAGTAAAGTTCGCCCGAATGGCGAGGGGCACTGTGATAAGTACAGCTAGTTAATCTACTAACTATAATCGACATCACTACCATCACTATCACCAGAAGAAACATTACCACAACATTCACAATTACTATTACCACTTGTCATCACTACTACAAGAACAATTATTTCCACAAACTTCACTTTTCCCATCACCACCACCACTACTACAAACCATTACTACCACTTATGTGAATATTAATTAATCTTAAAAACTCATTATTTTTAATGTTTATAAAAGAACCGTCTAAGTATGGTTTTCAATTCATTTAAATACTAACATTATCAGCTCCCTCTGAAGCAGAGGTTTACACCAAACATTCATCTCTATCCTGAAATTGTCTTTTTATTTAACTATATTTCTATATTAGTGTCTGTATGGATACAATTCCTGAAGCTCTCGTTTCCACCTGTCCTACACAGCCCTAAACAGCGCTACCACAGTTTTTGTTTATTATGTAGTGGATTAAAGCCTTTTTAAGCGGGGTCACGTCCTTTTCAACCTAAGGCGAAACTTTTAATGGTTATATCATAGCGTACCGGCTAACAAACATGAACAATAAGAATTAACTCCTTCCGGAGAAACCAAGTTATTATAAGATAAAAAATATTCTATCGTAGGCGTCTGTAGCGCAAGCAGTAGTGAGCTAGATCACAATCCAATCGTACCTAGTTCCAACTTCGTGACGGACTGTTTGGAAGCAAACTCATTCTCTTGGATTTTTGAGAACGGTAAAAATAGACATCACTGTTCGGAAAGCAATAGTAACTACTGAACGTTTCAGTGGTACCTAGAAAATCTAAGACTGGATTACTGTGGTTGATGGTTAACTCATGTAGAGGATATGTCACGATTTTACTTTCAACTAAATTCACCCACATGTTGCCGGGACTTACAGGGGGAGCAAAGAATAGCAACACTGCAACCTACAACGATGTCGTAAAAGGTGACTGAGGTAAGAGCCTAGGGAAGCTACCCTAGTAAATAAAAAGCGTCGCAGAAATAAGATGTGCTGGCCTACTTAAAGGCGCATAACCGACACAACACACAATCGCTCTTGGCTCAGATCACATACAAATCCCAAAGAGTGAATACCAAGTGGTCGATATGAAGCGTTCGAAGAAGAAAAAGATGTCAACTAAATTGATCTTTATTGATTTTCCCAGTTCACACTTTCTACTCTATCGACGATATTACTTGCCAGGTGTCCTTGATGTTCCCAGTTCACACTTTCTACTCTATCGACGATATCACTTGCCAGGTGTCACTGATATTCTCAGTTCACATTTTCTACTCTATCGACGATATCACTTGCCAGGTGTCACTGATGTTCTCAGTTCACACTTTCTACTCTATCGACGATATTACTTGCCAGGTGTCCTTGATGTTCCCAGTTCACACTTTCTACTCTATCGACGATATCACTTGCCAGGTGTCACTGATGTTCCCAGTTCACATTTTATACTCTATCGACGATATTACTTGCCAGGTGTCATTGATGTTCCCAGTTCACACTTTCTACTCTATCGACGATATCACTTGCCAGGTGTCACTGATGTTCCCAGTTCACACTTTCTACTCTATCGACGATATCACTCACCAGGTGTCCTTGATGTTCCCAGTTCACACTTTCTACTCTATCGACGATATTACTTGCCAGGTGTCACTGATGCTCTCAGTTCACACTTTCTACTCTATCGACGATATTACTTGCCAGGTGTCACTGATGTTCTCAGTTCACACTTTCTACTCTATCGACGATATTACTTGCGAGGTGTCACTGATGTTCCCAGTTCACACTTTCTACTCTATCGACGATATTACTTGCCAGGTGTCACTGATGTTCCCAGTTCACACTTTCTACTCTATCGCCGATATCACTTGCCAGGTGTCCTTGATGTTCCCAGTTCACACTTTCTACTCTATCGACGATATCACTTGCCAGGTGTCCTTGATGTTAAGAGGTTAAGCCATTCACCTTGCATTTTATAGGTCGTGGGTTCAAATTCCTGATGACCTCACTCTGTTGACAGGTGCATTTATAATCAGATCAGTCTGTTTGTTATTGTGCTTTGTGCAGTACGCTCGGCCGATAACGAGTGATTTCTTGAGAAAGAGGCCGAGCCATATGGAAAAACCGGGTTCAATAAAGTCAATCTTTTTGTCTTTAGATCACAGATTCCCAAACTTTTTCGGCCACCGCCCACTTTGCACAACATAAATGTTGTAACGCCCCCCTCCACATTATAACAGTTTGCCAACGCCCCCGCCCTACCACATATATACATGCTCTATTTTCGCTTTGACATATAGAAAATTGATATATATTTCTGTAATACATGGTCAATTTTCAATATATACATGAAATAGAAAATTGATGAAAAAATGGATTGTGTAAGACGGGCATAAGATGAATTAAAATATAGAATTCAAATTTTAAATGATTATTCAATCGCAAAATCACGAAAATAATTTATTTAAAAATAGTTATTATTACTTTCTTCTTTAAGGAGCCATCGACCCCTAATCACTTGAACACCTCCCAAATTCCTCTGAACTCACTAACGCCCCATAGAATGTTTCAGCGCCCACTGGGGTTGGGATGGGGTGGCGTACCGCCCACTTTGAGAAACGCTGCTTTAGATCCTTTGACAACTTATTCACAGTTCAAGCTTCCTAGCTCTGACATCAGCTGTTGTTCACAGTTCAAGCTTCCTAGCTCTGACATCAGCTGTTGTTCACAGTTCAAGCTTCCTAGCTCTGACATCAGCTGTTGTTCACAGTTCAAGCTTCCTAGCTCTAACATCAGCTGTTGTTCACAGTTCAAGCTTCCTAGCTCTGACATCAGCTGTTGTTCACAGTTCAAGCTTCCTAGCTCTGACATCAGCTGTTGTTCACAGTTCAAGCTTCCTAGCTCTGACATCAGCTGTTGTTCACAGTTCAAGCTTCCTAGCTCTAACATCAGCTGTTGTTCACAGTTCAAGCTTCCTGGCTCTAACATCAGCTGTTGTTCACATTTCAAGCTTCCTGGCTCTAACATCAGCTGTTGTTCACAGCTAATACTTTTTGTCGCTTATGTCACGTGTTATTCACATTCTAGAACATACGTTGCGACTTCTATAACTGTTGACAGCTCAGACTTCGTGTTGCTGAAACCGACATCTGCTTTTGTTCACATTACAACATACTAATGTATTGCAACATCAAAACACGAAGCAATGTAATTTTACAAGGTATAAAAAATCACGAAGCTGACATAACGTTTCGATTAAGAAGGCCGTTAGTAAGCAAAGAATTCGAGACAAACAGAAAACAAATGTAACATGTAAAGGTTTGTGTGTCCCTAATGAGCCTCCGTCCCAAGCTGGTAAACACTAACTCAGTCTAATACACGTTCGATCCCTTGTGTTCTTTAAGACACGCTTCTTTAGATATCATGATCGATCTCCAGAAAATCAATCATGTTGATTAGTCTTCTACCAGATCTAGCTAAAGGCATTGATCGATACTATATGTCTAACCTAGTGTACCTCTACAGCTCAGTCACTTCCCCATATCATCATAGATTATCGCAGAGTTGTTTTCTGGCTTAAATGTTGCTGTAAAAACGTATTTTATTATATAAGTACTAGGTTCAGAATTACAATGTACTATTTACAAGTACTAGGGGAGGAATGAGAAGAAGAAGGAGAGAAAGACCTAGAAGACGATTCATGCAAGATGTCATTGACGATCTGAGAATGACTGCTGCTGACGCCGGTTATCTTGCAAAAAATAAATATTTTTTCAGGACTGCTGTCATGCAGGCGAAACACGTACAACAAAGTACTATAGTTTTACAAAATACAGAAACAGTGACGATAAACAGCAACGTTTCGACCAAAAGGCCTTTATCAAGCAAACGACACAACAGGAGTGACGAATCATAGAGAACACTATTACACTGACACAATGTGTGTGAAAGCGGCAGTCATCATTTTTCAGACATGTAATGAGGAGGGAGGTTTAGAATACATTGTGACAACTGGTAAAATCGAGGGTAGATGAGACAGAGGAAGACAGAGAGAGAAATTTGGGATAGCCTGACTTCATGGCACGGTAGAGCGTCAACATCTGAGTTGATAGCAAACACCAAAGATAGAGATTTGTGGAGATCCATGATCGCCTAGTCAGCCGGCACGGCACATGATGACGGTGATGGAGGATAAAAAATAATGATGTTCCAAAAACAATTTATGTCAGAATTCAGTACATCATGGAATTGAAAAAGTTCAAATGAAACATTCAACTTGTGTAATACAGCACAGAAATAAACAACTTTTGATTTCTTCAAATACAGTGTCGTCATCGACAACAAAATAAAATAGAAAGGAGAAAAGATATATATATATATATATATATATGTACACGGTGGTAGACCAGTAATTTTTTTAACGAATGGTACACTATGGGTGATTTGATTTCCTTTTCAATGTTGGTGTGCTACAAAGTGAGGCAAGATTGAATTATAGGGTGGAAAAAAATGTCACTTCAACAATGGAATAGATCTCAAGACCACCTGCCTACGAAGGAAGTGATCCAACAACTAAACTATAGCAGCTCCCTAGTGTTAAGACAAGGCTCACACTTTTTTCTTATACTCAAATTTTCGCACGCAGCAAACAGTACTCATCTTACGCAACATATTCACAGAAACACACCTGAATATGCTTGTTTTTGTACCTGTCTCCCTTTCTTCTTTCCTCATTTCTTCTAATTCATCCTAGTCTTACCTTCAATATCACACCAAGAAAACAAGTAAATGTACAGTTTTCAGTTAGTATGGATCTGGCGAGGACTGTATCAATAAACAAAAGTAAAACTTCACGTACTAAAATAAATGGTGGCCTATAAAAATATTGATATAAATAAAGCGTTTTATGAACGAGACAAGTAACAGCTGTGGAATTTGAGAAAGTAAAATATAGATTTACACGAAATAATAAATCGGTATTATTCAGGTGTTAGACAAGGTTGTGTCCTTTCACCACTACTCTTTATCGCATATATGGATAAAATAACTCAAGAGTCGAATTCAGATAATGATGAAATAAATGAACTGCTTTTTGCAGATGATCAGTGCCTGATACATCAAAATGAACAAGATCTACAACATCATATTGACACTTTGAACAATAATTTTGTGAAACATGACATGAAAATCAACAACACTAAAACAGAAATAATGAATATGGGAAGAAAACATAATAATCTAGACATCCATGTCAATAGTACTAAAATAAACCAAGTGAAAGAATTCAAATACTTAGGAAGCATATTCACAGAAGACGGAAAACTAGAGAGAGAGATAGAGGCTAGAGTACAAAAGCAAATGCTGTAACCTACCAGCTAGCCCCATTGTTAAGGCACCCAAAAATTTCACAGACAGCTAAGAAACAAATGATCAACAGCATTTTTATACCTACTTTGTGTTACCAGAGCCAAACATGGACATTGAGCAAAGCGCAGTCACAAAAATAACTACATGTGAAATGCGTTGCCTGAGAAAAGTTACCAACAACACAAGAAAAGACAGAATCACCAACATCAGCATAAGAAAGAAAGTTGGCACAAAACCGTGCTTGAATTATATAGATAAACAAAGAATGAAGTGGTTTGGCCACTTAATAAGAATGCATCAAACTCCACAGTATACAGAGTCTTCTACAACAGAACATCGGGAAGAAGGCAAGAGGAAGACCACGGAAAAGATGGTTAGATGGCGTAGCAGAATCCTGTGAAAGAGCAAAGATAACAATCACACAAGCCACCAGAACAGCGCAAGACAAAAACAGAAAACCACGACACTGGGCAACAACCCGGTAGCAGTGTGACGACAAAAGAAGAAGAAGAATAAATCGGTATAAACAATAAAATATGCATTTTTCTAGTGATATCGACTGAGTTTAAAATTGAGAGAATCAAGCATTCAGGGAATGCATACAAGAACAACACATTAAATTATTTCGTCACTTGACAGAAATGACTTGGTATCGTCTACCAGAGAGAGCCACATTGAAAGAAATATAATACAGAGAAAAAGAAAGATCAAAATTTAGTTACAGCATTCAGAACAACAGAAATAAATACTAACTTACTAAGCGCGTTAAAGGGAAGGCGCTTAGAAAGTTTTACACATCCATCCAAAATCTTACTGGTGCACAATGGAATAAAAATAGGAGAAGATGATAACAACCGTCAAAAATAAGGAATGAGAAGGAGATAGACTAAGTACATAAAATTCTAGTTAGCCATTTGTGTTAATGAACAGAAGAAATCAACGTTCAATTTGGTAATCAGTACTCAAGTTATTTGTTTGTGGAGGTTCGTGATCGTCTATGCCAGACGGTAGTCCACGTGATTACAGCTTTTTTTGGACGCGTTACTACTTAAAGCTAATGAACTGACGTAAGACAGCATTGTAAAACTATTTCTTAATGCGTTTGTAAAAGATGTGACAGGACTGTCAGACATTAAAATGTGTGTACGTAAGGAACTCTGTTTCCATTAGGATTACCCGAGCACAGAGATCTAGTCAAAGGGTGCAGAAGTGTGTGAAACGGCTTGTATTTCTCGTGTCTTATGTCTGTTGTTTGAGCAGTCAGGTAGTGCCATATACCTGCATGCAGGAACGCAGAAGAAGATATACCTGCATACAATTTTCTGGTGTTTTTCTCTATTTTTGTTTTTCTGTTCACCCGCAATGAATTCAGGCATTATCATGGTGCCTAATACACGGTGTTCAAGATAAAAGCAGCCCAATTGACAAATCAAAAGTTGCCAGGTGCGCATTAATGATAACTCCTCTCGTATCTTTATACGTTACATATAGCCTGCAAGCAATTTCTCAATAACGCTCTATCCTGGGCAACTCATTCAATCTCCTCCATGGAACTGAGACCGATATTTATTGCATCTCTCAGCAAAGTCCGTTTCAGGGTATCTAGGTCGTCTCTTTTCTTAAACCCTTTGCATCCTACTTCAATGCCTGTTTGATATTGTTGATCATTTCTCCTCAAGATGTATTCAACATATCCCCATCTTTCTTTCTTATAACAGTTGTCACCAGTGGTTGACCAGACATGTCTCTGATTTCATCACTTCTCCTGATACAACATTTGTGTTTTGTCTATTTACTATTTAAACCGGTTCTGACTAGCTCATCCTTTCGTCGTCATATTTGTTCATCTCCCCTTCCCGCACTATAAGTATGCATCATTACAAAACGACTCGCTCACTTGACCTATACTACGTCATAACTGAACCTTCTCATTTTCATAAACATATGACGGATTGGCTCCCGTGACGAGGATGCTTTTATCTTGAACACATTATGCATGTATTACGCATATGTCTGATTTTTGTGTAAAGATATGTTTTCTTTATCCCCAGTGTCTCTCGCCATTCAGGCGGTTTACTCCGACTTGGAGGTACTTGCATGTTATATCTCCAAGTAAAGGATCAATATCTTTTGTAGATCAACATCATACCGTATACAGTTATAATTTTTGTCGAAACAGACATAGATCACAGAATTGTCGCTGTACATGGTCACCAGCACAGCGTGTTATTAACCTCTACTCTATCTGTGACTATTCAATGTCGGTTACCGAACTAGTTTGCTTAAACTTACACAAAAACTGAGGTTGAAAGAAAGCATTCATCCTTTGTCTGAGTATTGTGTATATTACACCTCTAGTCGCATGTTATATTGTAATGTATAGTGAATTCAGGAGAAGTGATGAAATCAGAGAAATGTCTGGTCAACCACAAGTGACAACTGTTATAAGAAAGAGAAGATGGAGATATGTTGGGCACACCTTGAGGAGAAATGATCAAAGAATATGAACGCAGGCATTGAAGTGGGATGCAAAGGGTTCATGAAGAGAGGACGACCTAAGGAGACCCTGAAACGAACTTTGCTGAGAGAGGCAAGAAATATCGGTTTCAGTTCCATGGAGGAGATTGAGCGAGTTGTCCAAGATATAGCGGTATGGAGAAATTGCTTGCAGCACAATGTAACATATAACGGTACAAGAGAAATTATTATTATTAATTATTATAATACTGAATTAGGATAGGCCATGTGTTATCTTGAAAAATACTCGAAGCCAGATATGGCTCAAAAAGGTGAAAGGGTTAATGGAAGATATTCTTCACGGAAAACGAGGCAGGAAAGACCACTACAACGATAGCAGCAATACCCTAATGTTTTAATGGTTTTTAAGCCAAAGGATTAACTTCATTGCACCGGGTTTTACCCCATATGGCTTCGTCCCTCTCGCCTCCTGCCGAGAGTATTGTCCAAAGCACAAAATTAGTAGTTCCTGCAACAATCCTAGGGTTCTCTGGGAAAAAAATGCACTCGTGAACAGAACGGGGCAGTCTAGATTCGAACCAACGACCTTCGACTGCCAAGACAATAGCTTAACCACTAAGCCACAAAGACCTCAAGTACGCTAATGTAATCTTAATTACGATAATAGAGGAGCATTTCAAAACATGGAGAGTCCTTCATGCCGGCCGTGATTACAAAGAAATTATACAAATGACATGCTACATAAAGTGAATGATAAACTGCTGTTATATACACTACTACATTAATATGGCTAGTTTTACAAGTTGTATGTGTATCTCATTCAATACTACATAATCTACAATAAATACTAGCATAAAGTTTTACAAGTTGTATGTGATCATCTCATCTATATTTTACCATCAAATATGGCTAGTTTTACAAGTTGTATGTGTATCTCATTATACAATACTACAATAAATATGGCTAGTTTTACAAGTTGTATGTGTATCTCATTATACTACATCAAATATGGCTAGTTTTACAAGTTGTATGTGTATCTCATTATACAATACTACATCAAATATGGCTAGTTTTACAAGTTGTATGTGTATCTCATTATACAATACTACATCAAATATGGCTAGTTTTACAAGTTGTATGTGTATCTCATCATTTAAATGAACAATTTGACTTTTCATCAAAATATGGCTAGTTTTACAAGTTGTATGTGTATCTCATTATACAATACTACATCAAATATGGCTAGTTTTACAAGTTGTATGTGTATCTCATTATACAATACTACATCAAATATGGCTAGTTTTACAAGTTGTATGTGTATCTCATTATACAATACTACAATAAATATGGCTAGTTTTACAAGTTGTATGTGTATCTCATTATACAATACTACATCAAATATAGTTGTAGTGTATTCATTAACAATATACATTGTATTAATTTGTATGCATCATTATACAATACTACATCAAATATGGCTAGTTTTACAAGTTGTATGTGTATCTCATTATTTAAATACAAATGCTACATCAAAAATATGGCTAGTTTTACAAGTTGTATGTGTATCTCATTATACAATACTACATCAAATATGGCTAGTTTTACAAGTTGTATGTGTATCTCATTATACAATACTACATCAAATATGGCTAGTTTTACAAGTTGTATGTGTATCTCATTATAACACTATCTACCATCAAATATAGGCTAGTTTTACAAGTTGTATGTGTATATCGTTATACAACAGACGTGTTCTGTAAAAGCACTGTATCATTAAAGAAAACATTCTGTTATGAAATGTAAAGTATTTCATGAAGACTTTTGCCTCTAATGTTTTCCTAGCCTAGTCTTTGTAGTATTGTAATATTAGAACAGTGGTTCTAAAGTTTTCATGAACACCAACCCCGTAATGGAATCATACATATTTCATCAGTTCATAATAATACAAATAAATACTTTAAAAACAAAACAGTATAATATATCAATTAATTTCTATTTTTTTAGTTATGTTTACATTCATTGATGTCTTTATTTTCTAAACCCATTCAAAATTGATATCCAAACTTCGCCTGTGTGTTGCAGGGACCCTCAGGGGGAGCAAAGAATCGTAACGCGACCTATAAACATTTCTTAACAGGCGATTGAGGTAGGGGTCTACGGAAGCTACCCTAGTAAATAAAAAGTATAGCAGGAATTGGATGTGCTGGCTTACTTGTAGGCTCACAAATTAGCACAACGTTCAATCGCTCTTAGGCGCAGATCACATATAAATCACAAGAGGGTCATTATGGAACACTCGAAGACGAATATGGAAACTTAAAGAAGTCGATTGAATCAATTTGGGAACCGTTATGTTAGAACCGTCTTAAGAGTGCTACTGCTGACCAAATTAATGCAATAACACACCACTTTTCTAGTCAAGTGTCTATCCAGAAGTGCCCATCAAGGCGCCACAAAAACCCAGTCTAGTCCAGTTGAGTTATGCAGGTTCTTCTGTACTGGGTAATTTATGTTTCTAAAATAGGATTTTGTCAACCCGTTGTGAAAATTATGCGTTTGCAAACTAAATAGTTGAAACAACATTTGAAAATAAACAAACAAAAAAAAGGGAAGCTTAAATAGAGATAACATTTTTTTTTATGCACTTTAACAAAAAAATGGGGTAGAAAATTGATTAGATTAAACTTCTGTGCATTCAAGCATCGATTGTTGGAGAGGTTGGGTTAGAAAAGTGCATGTTTTTTTTATCTTTTTGCGACCCTACAATTGATGTTGACTCTCAATACAGAGATTTAAGGTAGTAAAATATTTTATTTTTACTTTTATCCAACACATTTTAATTTTTGCTCTAATTCATCTGTGACATATTCCAATATATCAAATAATTCATCTGTGACATATTCCAATATATCAAATAATTCATCTGTGACATATTCCAATATATCAAATAATTCATCTGTGACATATTCCAATATATCAAATATTTCATATGTGACATATTCCAATATATTAAATAATTCATCTGTGACATATTCTAATATATCAAATAATTCATCTGTGACATATTCCAATATATCAAATAATTCCCTTTAAACCAATATATCAAATATTTCATCTGTGACATATTCCAATATATCAAATAGTTCATCTGTGACATATTCCAATATATCAAATATTTCATATGTGACATATTCCAATATATTAAATAATTCATCTGTGACATATTCCAATATATCAAATAATTCATCTGTGACATATTCCAATATATCAAATAATTCCTTTGAAACCAATATATCAAATAATTCATCTGTGACATATTCCAATATACCAAATATTTCACTTTTATTTTTTACTTTTTATCAACACATTTAATTTTTATCTAATTCATCTGTGACATATTCCAATATATCAAATAATTCATCTGTGACATATTCCAATATATCAAATAATTCATCTGTGACATATTCCAATATATTAAATAATTCATCTGTGACATATTCCAATATATCAAATAATTCGTCTGTGACATATCCCAAATATATCAAATAATTCATCTGTGACATATTCCAATATATCAAATAATTCATCTGTGACATATTCCAATATATCAAATAATTCATCTGTGACATATTCCAATATATCAAATAATTCATCTGTGACATATTCCAATATATCAAATAATTTCTTTAAACCAATATATCAAATAGTTCATCTGTGACATATTCCAATACATCAAATATTTCATATATTACATATTCCCAATATATTAAATAATTCATCTGTGACATATTCTAATATATAAATAATTCATCTGTGACATATTCCAATATATCAAATAATTCCTTACAATCCAATATATCAAATAGTTCATCTGTGACATATTCCAATATATCAAATATTTCATCTGTGACATATTCCAATATATTAAATAATTCATCTGTGACATATTCTAATATATCAAATAATTCATCTGTGACATATTCCAATATATCAAATAATTCCCTTTAAACCAATATATCAAATAGTTCATCTGTGACATATTCCAATATATCAAATGTTTCATCTGTGACATATTCCAATATATCAAATATTTCATCTGTGACATATTCCAATATATTAAATAATTCATCTGTGACATATTCTAATATATCAAATAATTCATCTGTGACATATTCCAAGATATCAAATAATTCCCTTTAAACCAATATATCAAATAGTTCATCTGTGACATATTCCAATATATCAAATATTTCATCTGTGACATATTCCAATATATCAAATAGTTCATCTGTGACATATTCCAATATATCAAATGTTTCATCTGTGACATATTCCAATATATCAAATAGTTTATCTGTGACATTTCCAATATATCAAATGTTTCATCTGTGACATATTCCAATATATTAAATAATTCATCTGTGACATATTTCAGTATATCAAATATTGAAAAGAAGCATATATGTAACCTGCTTTGATAGGAATCAGTGTTTCGCTGTACACACCCCCTTGAGAGACTTGTATAGCAACCAATGTTTACATTAGGTTACTATGTGACTACCTTCAGAACATAACAATTCTCACGCTTAAAACTGCGAAATTATAATTATACTGTGGCATTTAAGCTTGGAATAACACGCTGTATAACTAGAGCTGGATGAGTGAGAGGCAGAGAGATACATGCGTTTAACTAGTGAGCCACTAGAACATAGATTCCCAAACTTTTTCGGTCCACCACCCATTGTGCACAACATAATCTTTGTAACTCCATTCACATTATAAGAGTTTGCCAACGCCCCCTCACACATATATACATGATCTCGTTTCTCCCTGACATGGAAAATTGATATATATTTCTGTCATACATGGTCAGTTTTCAAATGATTATATGCATGAAATAGAAAATTGATGAAAAAATTGATCGTGTAAGACGGGCATAAGATGATTTAAAATGCAGAATTCACATTTTTAATGATCACGAAATAATTTATTAAAAAATATTTATTATTACTTTCTTCTTTTTTTTTTTTTTTTTTTTAACCTTATCAAATTTGTGTATCCAGAATGTCAACTTCCCCTTTCTTTTCATAGGTATTCAGTGTGACAAATGTCCCAGCATTAAAACACGTTCGCAGTAGCTTCATCAATAATCGTTACATGTCTGCGCAACTCAGAAAATACAAGTACATGATTTCAGTGAAATATTTTATATTGATGGTTCAATGCCTCAATTACTTACCGCTACGGAGTTCGTGCACTGCCTCTGAGATCTTCATGTGTACGAAAGAGATTGAAGACAATGGTTACTCGCCGAAGTGCAATGATTATTGTTCTATCAATCAATCAAACTTATGGACACGTTTTAAAGAAGAATTTGTAGAATCTCTTTGACAATTTGGTTAAGCGTTTGTTGTGCGTTCAGAAAAAGATCTTGGGTTCGAATCCAGACCTCGTTGTTCTGCTCGGAAGTGAATTTGTTCTCCCCCTTTTATAATTCTTGTCGGATCTAACAAGCTTTGAGCATTAATTTCAGCAGAAGGCGTGTCAGTTCTCTGAAAAGTGACTCAGCCATATATCGAAACCCAGTGAAATTAAACCACCGTGTTCAAGCTGGGCAAGTACAAGACTCATTGACAGTTCAGAATAGAAAAGAGTAGGCTGCAAAGCAGCTGCTCGGTCAAAAATGTATTTACAAGTTTAAAATACAAATTCATAAACAACATTTTTAACTTTTTAAAAAATTACATTTGTGACCCTCGCAGATGCTTCGAAATTTTTCCACTTCCACCGAGAAGTTTCTGTGTAAGAAAGAGATCGGAGCATACATGGTTTTCTGCAAAGTGTAAAGATGATATTAGTTACATAGAACATAAGACGAATATTTATTACATAGAACATAAGACGAATATTTATGACATAGAACATAAGACAACATTTATAACTTTAGAAATTTAATGACCCGAATATTTATGCAGAGCTGAAATAAGATCGAATATTTTTCTGAAATTAAAAATGATATTATTACATAGAACATAAGACGAATATTTATTACATAGAACATAAGACGAATATTTATGTAAGAGACCAAATAAACAACATTGCAGGTCCACAAGTACCACTCTTGACAATCGTGAAACGGCGTAAACTTGCGTGATTCGGGCATGTGATGAGACATAGCTCATTCTCTAAGACTATCCTACAAGGAACAGTTGAGGGTGAAAGAAAGAAAGGAGGACAGAGAAAATCCTGGTTTGACAACATCAAGAGCTGGTCAGGACAGAGTTTCTCCACACTCGCCGAGGAGTTGAAGACAGAGATTCATGGCGTGCTTTTTGTGCTGATGCCTCCACAGTGACACCCCCACGGGTTATAGTCTTTATTATTATTATTATTATATAAAGATGATAACAATCCAATCAATCATGTCTCCGATTACGGTCTGTCGCTAGAAGATGATTGTATGATTGAAATGAAAATGAAAATCGTGTTATATCCTTTACATGACATAACTATCAACTACAGTGAACGATTCGTCGATTATTTTAGGAACAACTTATACGTTCAGTAGTTTGCTATTGCTTTTTGAGCGATGAGGTATATTTTTACCGTTCGTAAAAATCCAAGGGAACGATTTTGCTTCTAAACATGCCCGCCTCGTAGTTTGAACAAGGTACGCTTGGATTATGATCGAGCTCACCACAGCTCATATGATTCTGCTTCCTCTTTATTCGTCACACTGCTACCGAGTTGTTGCCCAGTGTCGTCACACTGATACCGAGTTGTTGCCCAGTGTCGTCACACTGCTACCGAGTTGTTGCTCAGTGTCGTCACACTGCTACCGAGTTGTTGCTCAGTGTCGTCACACTGCTACCGAGTTGTTGCCCAGTGTCGTCACACTGCTACCGAGTTGTTGCCCAGTGTCGTCACACTGCTACCGAGTTGTTGCCCAGTGTCGTGGTTTTCTGGTTTTATCTTGCGCTGTTCTGGTGACTTCGGTGATTGTTACTTTTGCTCTTTGACAGGATTTAGTTATGTCATGTAACCATCTTTTGCCTAGTCTTCCTCTCGCCTTCTTTCCTGATGTTCTGTCGTAGACGACTCTGTATACTGTGAAGTTTGGATGCATTCTTATTAAAGGGTTATACTACTGACAGTTGGGTCGTTATAGCTTATAGATATAGATTTTTCAAATTCATCATATTATGTTAGTATTGCATCTCTACAATCAAATTATGCAAAGAGTTTTTATTTATGATCCCGAAAAATGCTTCAAATTATTTTTCAACAGCCCTACCCTCTAAAAATTCGCTATAGAAAATGTCTTCAATTATCTTTCTTTTGTCCCTAGATACAGTGTATGGCATTCAATTAACCCAATCGAGTCATGTATCATTGTAAAGCTTGATCTGAGTACTAACAGATATATTAGATTTAATTAGGCTAGGCAATGACTGTATGCTGTAACGGACGATTTCCCTGACACTTTAGACAAAATTCACATTATATTTTTAAAACACAGTTTTCTCCCATTTGTAAATTTCGTTAACGTGGTAATGTAGGTTTTCCACCATGAAAGAAATCTTCAAGATAGCAATATGAGATTTGACCCTGACATATATATATTAATATTGAAGCCCTTAGACAACAGAAAATGCACCTTTCTCTAACAAATAAATTTATATGAATTTTTTTATGAACCAGGGGTTCCTATTTTGGGCCGTAAATTGGGTATGTCTTATTCGTTGCACTCCTAGAGATCAGTTACATGTTACAGAACAATTTAAAGTTGTCAGTGGGCCAGAATATTGGTATATTTAGGTTGTGCAGTCAAAAAAATTGCAATTGTTATTTATTTCACTCTGTTTGGAGACCGTACGACGTTGTTTATAATCCAACATGGCTGCCGTTTCCATGGCAACCCGATAATTTATTAATGCGAAAGATATCTAAATTTTCATTTTAGACCACTCTAGTAGTAACTGCTATGTATCACATAATTTTATTGAGAGATAAGAAAGTTGAGAAATCCTGTAGCCTAACCCCTTAAGTGACCAAACCACTTCATTCTTTGTTTCTCAATGTAACTCAAACTAGGTTCTGTACTAACTTTCTTTCTTATGCTGATGTTGGTGACTCTGTCTTGTCTGGTGTTGTTGGTAACGTTTTGCAGGCAGCACATTTGACATGTATGATTATCTATTTAAATATCCACATTACTGGAACTATTACCAGGCAGTGTATATACACTATTTTGATTGTCTTTTTTTTTGACAAACAATAATCCTGGACATTACCTTGGATTCGAATCTTCGTCCACGTGACTGAGGGCTCTGTAAATTTATCAACTCGACCATACTCTCCTGAAAAAAATAAGGTTTCTGAGTCAATAGATGCAATTCCAATTTAAACAGCCCCCACACACACCACTCCATCCCCAAGTAAATGAAACTTCACCAATCAATAACTAGTTTAAAATAAAGAATAGTGCACAGTCAGCCCGTTAGATCAGCAAACTCAGTTTTACAACAACTATACAACTAAATGTTGCTACAATATCTAAATCATAACTGTTATATGAAGGGTATTATTCGATGTAGCTACTACAACTTTAAAAACAACATTGCTAGCAATAACAACACAGGATGGGGTTACAATAATAGGAGACCATACCAAATAGAAAGTAAACCATGCCAGACGTCATATTGTTTGTGCGCCTGAGGTCAGCTTCTATATTTAGCATTACGTGAATATTCTCAGTGCCACATTGATCTAGTCCGTTCCGCATTCAACGCTAATGGCTATTTTGAAACAGTGCATATAATCTATACTTTTCTAGGAAATGTGTACTATATATGTATATATTTATATATGGTGAAGTAATGTCAGCAACATATATATCTATGTATATTTATCAGGTGACACATCTGCTGTAAGAAATGTATCTATGATGAAAGGATGTACATTGTGTTAAGTCCATTGTGTGCATTAAGAATTTTTTTTTTGGGTGAAAATTTAGGGAAATTAATGTGAATTATGTGAATGTGAAGACACTCCGATTTCCACAAAAAATGTCTGCGAAAGATCTTACGCGTGTTCTGACTAAATGCTATCCCTAACCAAGAACTGTTTGTAGAGTGTCAACAACAAAATATCATCATCATCATTCAAAAGAGACGCAGAGATGGATCGGACATGTAATACGCAAGGAAACTGTCATGAAAACTGCACTGAGATGAATACCAGAGGGTATACGAAAACGTGGAAGGTCCAGAACGACATAGAAGAGAAAAGTAGAAACAGAACTGAAAGTAATGAATCACAGCTGGAGAACAATACAGAGAACTATCAAGAATAGAGAAGAATTGTGTGCATTTGTTCCCTACTTTAAGCGTTAGGGGGTCACAGGTTAGAACGATTCTTGCAAACCTTTACATATCATGTGAGTGATAGAGCAAAGACAGGTATATACAGTATTACATAAGAAGGAAAAATTAATATTAAGATATGAAAAAACAACACTCAACGTTTCGGTGCTTAGACCTTTATCAAGAACAAAAAACTTACAAAAAAACTAAATTAACTAAAACATAATACTAACAAATGATGTGAATCAAAAGATACTGGCATACGTACCTGCGTGGCTCTTGGTCAGCATCTCGTGAATGATAGAATGGACAGGAAATAGGAAAACTATTAGGTTACCGATTGGCTGGTCAATCGGAAAGGGTCAGTGTCAGGTTACGTAAGATATTGTTTGTACAGGTGGGAACAAAGACCCCACATGGGAAGAGCAGGAGAGGTAGGTGGAAGAAACGTGAGATAATGGCGTTAATTACCATATCATGTGACACATTTTAGTCACTTTTGTATAATCCTGTACATCGATAAAACCTGTGGTGTCAACAATGAAATATTTTAGTATAAATTATAATCATGAACAATTTGCGTCTCCGTATAATTATAATCATGAACAATTTGCGTCTCCGTATCTAAATTTATCTACAATTGACCTCCAATATTTTTAATCCCTTGACTTATACCGCACTGTACAGATGTAATCTATTTCCGTCCTGATTTCTAATTGTTCCTGAATTGTTCTCCGTCATGATTTCCTGCAATTGTTCCTAGTAATTGTTCCCTAACATGATTTGCTCTGTAATTGTTCATTAATTGTTCCTGTCATATTTAAGTCCTGTAATTGTTCCGTTAATTGTTCCTCATGATTTCCCTGTAATTGTTCCCTGCAATTGTTCCTGTCATAATTTTCCTGTAATTGTTCCTGTAATTGTTCTAATTGTTCCTGTCATGATTTCTTCTAATTGTTCCTTAATTATTCCATGTGTTCCATCTATTTGACCTCGACATTCTTGCGTCTCCGTTAAAATTTTATCTACTAATATTGTTCGTTCAATGTATTGTGTAGATATTTCAAGTGTATTAATTACTGTATTGTTAGTTATATTTCAATTGTGTATTAATTTACATGTATTGTTAGTTATATTTCAATTGTCGTATAAATTTACTGTATTTGTGTATATATTATGTATTAATTACTGTATTGTGTATTTATATTTCAAGTGTATTAATTACTGTATTGTGTATTTATATTTCAAGTGTATTAATTACTGTATTGTGTATTTATATTTCAAGTGTATTTATTACTGTATTGTGTATTTATATTTCAATTATAATTATGTATTGTAGATATATTTCAGTGTATTAAATTATGTATTTGTATTTATATTCAAGTATTTATTACTGTATTGTTATTTATATTCATTATTATACTGTTGTTATTTATATTTAAATGTATTACTCATTCACTAGTTCTCTGTGTTCAACTTCATAGACCACATTAAATATATCTACTTGAACTATCATAGACCACTTTTCAATATCTACTTAGAACTATCATAGACACATTGCAATATCTACTTTGAATTATCATAGACCACACATTGTACAAATATCTACTTTGAACTATCATAGATCACATTAAATATCTACTTAGAACTGTCATAGACCACATTAAATATCTACTTAGAACTGTCATAGACCACATTAAATATCTACTTCGAATTATCATAGACCACACATTGTACAAATATCTACTTTGAACTATCATAGACCACACATTGTACAAATATCTACTTTGAACTATCATAGACTACACATTGTACAAATATCTACTTTGAACGTCGTGACAAAGATCTCAAATGTCTCACTTTTCTGAGATGAAAATGATAACTCAGCTGTTTGAAAATATAACAATTATCTCGAGTAAATACCGCTATTTGGTTGACAATTTCCAGTTCACCTTCACCCTTTTGAAGTATTGCGAAGGCCACGCTTACAGTAAACTAAGAACCCACCACCCAGTCTCATAAGTACAATGACTTGTAATTCGTGTCGTTGCAACTAGCCTGCGGCTTCTGTAACGCTGTTCTGGTGTCTATAGAAACACCTGCAGGAATCGATTTTAGTAAGGTACTGAACTGTGCACAAGCTGCTTCGATCGCAGATCTTTCTGTGATACCGGGGAGAGATGACTCTTGATAATGACAGTCTCTGGCTCTTTTTAGCAATTTAATTGGAATTTTTTTTTTGAAAGAATAAATTACCATTTTTTTTTAAGAAACAGGAATTTATGAAACTGTAAATGTCTTACTGTAACATAGAATGCAAGATTCATAACAATCGATTGTGTCTCGTTTAGTATTTTTGTAATTTTTTGTTGGTATTAGCTCAGACTTTTTTAGTTTAGTTATTTGTGTGTGTGTGAGACAGCTAATTTGTGTGTGTTTTGGACAACTTTCTTATAGATGGATGCTGTATTAAAAAATATTTGTTGATAACATATTATGAGAAATGTTAATGATCACGTGATGTGTTGTTATATAGAAACTTGTAGCAAAATGTTTATAGATGTACTAGAAACAGTACAAATTTCATTTGAAGTCGACAAATTCAAAAATGTCATGATCGATTTTTCGATCGCAAGATAATAGCTGTTTAACAATCGCAACTTATCTCATCAAAATGCATTTGGTTGGGCTAGAGCTTAACCTTACCTTGAAGCCTTGCAGAAATCCCTACAGTACTGATCCAGCACCAGTTCAAAGGCTTGGACTAGAATTCGTGTCTGAAACGCGGTGGCTTCGTAAGGCAGTTCGGTGTCATAAAACTCCGGAACATCTTCTGGCATCACTGCAACGTTTGATCCAGATCTTGACTTCGTCTTTCCTTGATAACAGGAGAGATCTACGATAAGGAGGGCTTGTGCATTTTGCAATTTAATTCACTTTTTTAGAATAAATTGCAACTTTTAGAAAAGATTATGTGGAAACTGATGACTGATTAGCAAATTGCTATACTCGATTGTGCTAGTTTGTATTTTGTATTTGTTGGTATTAGCTGACTTGAGTTAGTTATGGTTGTGAGACAGCATTTGTGTGTTTTAGGAATTACATTTAAATGGTGCAATAGCTGATACGATATTGTGGAACATATTGTGAGAAGTTATGTGGCAACAGCTGATGACTGGTTATGGAAACTTTGATGAATTATGGAAATGTTTATGAGAGTTATGTGGCAATAAAGCGTACTGGTATTGGGCAGCAATTACATTATGAGATAGTGAACAGTGTTATGACTTATGGGCAAGCTAGTGATGACTGAGTCTAGTGCGAAACTATGAGAAGTTATGTGGCAACTGGGATGATTGAGTATGTGGCAAGTACTGATGATAAACCCACGTCCTGTGTGAGCAGTTGTGGAATAGCTAGATGAGAATTCGCACTAGCTGATGATTGGTTGGAAGCTGAATAGATTCAGTTGTGTGGTCAAGCAGTGTGAGAAGAGAAAACCCCCTGTGGTGCAGAGTTGGTAGAAGCATGAACCCGAGTCTTATGTGGCAACGTTGATGGAACGAAATTGCAACGTTTGATGAGGTTAGTGGCAACTTTAGTGAAGCAGAATTGGCACCTAGCTGATGATTCGAGCTTATGTGGCAACAGCGAGAAGTCCCACCGTCATTGTGATGACCGAGTTATGTGTGCAACAGCGAACCCACCGTCTGCAGACTGAGTTTGTAGAGCAAAATCCTGACGATTTGTGGGACAGCATGATGACGAGTATGGAAATCACCTGTCTTGGTGGTCGGCAGCTGTGCTGATGATCAGAAATGCTGGCACTCTTGATGAGTCGCAGTTATGTGGAGATAGCTGAAACCCACGTCTTGTGGGCAACTAGCTACGGTGTGTGAAGAGAAATCCACTGCTGGGTCAGCCGGTTGTGGAAGCAGATGACCGATTATGTCTTGTGGGCTGAGCCGGTTGTGAAGCAGAAATCCCACGTTATGGGTCCACGTTGATGTACGAGTAGTAACCAGCTGTGATTGAGTTATGTGGAACTGTGATGGGAGTAAACTTTTGCTGAACCGAGGTTGTGGCACTAGCAGTGACCGGTTATGTGCACAATCCATACCGGTTATCTGCAACCTGCTTGTTCCAAGTTATGGACTTGCTATGACTTAGTTATGAGACATAGGTGATGACCGAGGGGCAATAGCTGAAGGATTATGTCACTAGCTGATGCCAGTCTATGGCAACTAGCTGATGACCGAGTTATGTGGAAAACAACATTAAAAAGATGCAGAATCTTTTAAAAAGAGATTTAGGAAGGAGCTGAAAGGCAAGAGAGACAAGAACAAACTCAGAAGTTGTCACAAACAGTTGCCAATTGACCGTCTGTGATGACGAAAAAAGACCAATTGAATGGAAGGCAAAAAAAAAGGGAAATACTTTAGAAATAACACAAAAGATATAGAGAACAGTTTAGCATGTACCAAGGTTCATTGAAACGCAATGACCTCTCCCTTTTCTCGCACCCCTAGGTCATATTAACCCTTTCACTGCGTAATAAAAGTGTACCAGAGCTTTGACTGTAACAGTAAATTAAATTAACTTACACATATAATCCATTTTTAAAATAACACATATAATCCATTTTTAAAATAACACATTTAAATCTCATACTCTTAATATAACAACTTTCAACAAAAAACAATCATTCCTGGACATTATCATAACATGATCGGATTAGGTTGATATCAACGTGAAAAGATTTCCGATGGTTTTCGCTTCCGACATGTGTGGTGGATGGATGGGATCAACATAATCAAGACGATATCCTACAAGGAAATACATGTCCGAAGTTGGCCTTCTAAACTTGAACAATCAAGATGACAAACTAACATTTCAAGAAGTAAAAACAACATAAAGCTGGATAAAGATTGCGAAGTATAAAGGAGATTGGATAAGAAGATCAACAGACAGATGGCTGGAAAGATAAAAGTTAGATAAATATATCCGATAAGTAGCTTGCTTCCGGAATAAATGATTAAACCACATAAGCAGATTTATTTTTTCTTCAATCCAGAAGCACTTGACCTTTCACCTCTTCGGCTCGATGCCATGGACATTGTAACCCTTCGGTTCGGTTCCACGAACACCGTAAATCTGGAGAACCTGTGACTTTTTCTGCCAGCCCGCGAAATTGAACCGCACTCACAAGGGGCTTGTCACCCATCGTCCAATGCGCTGCGAATACGCTGGGCAGTAGGGCCATAAGCAGATTACCAACAGAAAGTGCGCTTCAAAGGTCAAAGCTACTCATTTACAGGATAGAAGTACTTTAGACGCATAAAGGGGTCAAATGCCAATCATATGGACAACGGCGCACCAGGTTTAGTGAGCTGGCACTAATACCTCATCTCCACGTCATGACACTGGAAATAGACGGAGGACCCTGTCTGACTAAACGGGTAGGGATCAATGGAAAGCTACCCTGGTATAAGTAGTGGTGCAGACACAGTTATGTTTGATGAGATCTGCTCGCAACACAGACGAACAGAATCCCAGAGTGACTATTTCTGCACATCTTTTCCAGTGATTCGTCAGGTGGTACGTCCCATTGAAAAAATGGTCGCACCAAACGAACCTCTAAAATATATGTGCGCAGCCCCAGTCCAGTGTTTCCCGGGGACAGTGAAAATGCAGAGTAGACATTGCAAATTGCCAAGTTCCTACACGCGCCACAAAACGGCTGAGAATACTCCTATTCTGGAAAGAAATCATTATAGATAGAAAAGTAAGGCCAATAATGTAAATGTTAACTGGTACAAAACCAAACATTGGCGAAGGGCAATACTTTTCGAACGCCGATCATCCTTGTCGAGTAAGATGATTTCCAAGTGGCAAGCTAATCAGTCCCATCCATCCCACAGTTCTAGGAAAAGCTACTCTAGTAATTAAAATGTGTGGCAAGAAATAGTATGTGTTGGCATAGGCACCAATAGGCGCATAACTTGACATAACGCACTTAGGCTCAGATTACATACAAACCACACAGAGTAGTTTAATAAGTGGTCGATATGGAAGAAGAAAAGACGAATAACGAAATATATAAAACCAAATGTATGGATAGCCAAGCTTGTAGGATATAGTGAGACTAAAAGAAAGACTACGATAAGAGTTGTAATAGAACATTGAGAGATTGACAGTACGCTATTACATACTGACATTACGCTGATCTTGGTAAGCGACTTGCTAGTATATACGCACATTACGCTTGATTGATTGATTGATTGATTGATAAGGCCATTATTATTGTACTTCGGTGAGTAACCATATGGGTTCCGATCTCTTTCTTACACAGGAAGATCTCAGCGGCAGTGAACGAACGCCGTAGCACCGGCGAGGGTCCTTGTAATTTAAAAGATGGTGAAACGATTCTTCTGGAAATTTTTTAAAATCTTGATAATGAATTTTGCCCAGGGAGCGGCTTTTCAGCTTGCTCTTCTCGATTTTGAACTCTCAAGGATTCTTTTACTGTCTGAACTTGAACAAGGATCTACGTTTTACCGTTCATCTCTGATAGGGCTATTTCTCGATCTCCCCCACACTGAGATCAGGGATCTCTGGAAAAATATCCTGATATCTCTAGCGAGGCAGTAAACCAAGTACCTTTGAAATGAAAGTCGAGCATCGACCTCTTCGTCACAGCTGATCTAGTAAACGACTTGAAACTTCCCATTCTCATTACATTATTCCTGATAAACGACCTACTATTACATATCCGTTCAACATTGTATGTAACGGGGTGGGATATGTCAAACACATCTTGTAATAACAAGGAAAAAAACATGCGCTAGTGTTCAATCAATGGCCACGTCGATAAAGTCACACAAACTATCGGTCGAAAAGTCAATATTTGTAGATATTTTAACATCAGATCAGAAACGTGACCAACTAGTAGAGTAACATGCTGCTTCATTGATCGCAATGTACAACACATGCACACCTTACATATGACACTTGCTGTTGGGTGGACGTGACAAACAGCATCAGTTTTACTACTCAAGCTGCACGTATCAGCTTTATTGTTTACAAAATCAATACCAGTATTATTGATGACATAACCAATAGATTTGAATTTTGCAGATGGTATTGCATTGTTAAGTTGAAAAACCAAGATATGCAAAGAAAAACAGACAACTTGTCATCTATAGCATCAAAAGTTGGACTGCAGATAAGCTATAAAAAACAAATATAATGAAGACACCTATGGCAAGTAATGCAGATATCACCCTGGAATCTAAAATGATAAAAATAACAGAACAGTTCACCTATTTAGGTAGCAATTTTGATTGCACAGGAAATGTTAAAAAACTAATTATGATACGAATTGGCAAAGCAACATCAGCTTTTATGGAGCTGCAAGTTATATAGTATTAAAACTAAATTACGAATTTTCAATTCAAATGTTGTATCAATCCTAACATATGCCAGCGAGAGTTGGAAAATGACTAAATATATAGAAAGCAAATAAAAATAGACGTCTGCGAAAAATAATGAATATAAAATAGAACGAATTCAGGAGAAGTGATGAAATCAGAGACATGTCTGGTCAACCACTAGTGACAACTGTTATAAGAAAGAGAAGATGGAGATATGTTGGGCACACCTTGAGGAAGAATGATCAACGAATATCAAAGCAGGCGTTGAAGTGGGAAGCAAAGGGATAAAGAAAGAGAGGACGACCTAAGGAGACCCTGAAACGAACTTTGCTGAGAGAGGCAAGAAACATCGGTCTCGGTTCCATGGAGGAGATCAGATGGAGCGAATTGCCCAGGATAGAGCGGTATGGAGAAACTACTTGCAGGTTCTATGTAACGTATAACGAAACGAGAGGAATTATTATTATTATTTATTATAAGCCATATCATCTGTATTTATTTTGTCTGCTCTATCTACATTGTACTTTAGTTAGAGGACATTTTGTCTTCTTTATCTACATTGTACTTTAGTTAGAGGACATTTTGTCTTCACTATCTACATTGTACTTTAGTTAGAGGACATTTTGTCTATCTACATTGTACTTTAGTTAGAGGACATTTTGACATCTCTATCTACAATGTACTTTAGTTAGAGGACATTTTGACATCTATATCTACATTGTACTTTAGTTAGAGGACATTTTGTCTTCACTATCTACATTGTACTTTAGTTAGAGGACATTTTGTCTATCTACATTGTAGTTTAGTTAGAGGACATTTTGTCTATCTACATTGTACTTTAGTTAGAGGACATTTTGTCTTCACTATCTACATTGTACTTTAGTTAGAGGACATTTTGTCTTCACTATCTACATTGTACTTTAGTTAGAGGAACATGTAAGGATCTTCTGTTCGTCTTGTTTAATGCACTGTGTAAGTTTATATTCATATGTTATCCGTGTCATATCTCCATCTTGTGCGTGGTCTTCTCTTCTTGCACTGTATTCGTCACATTTGTTTCCATCTTGCTCTCTGTGCTAGACGAAACTAAGGCAGTCTTGTCAGGTAACCAAACTATTTAATCTGTAGTTCTTTTATGAATATTTTGTTTGAATAATTTTATTGATACACAAACAAACAGAACGCACTAACAAAGTTTTAAAGAAATTCGAACAAACTTTTGACTTTCTTCACAAGTACCAGGTTCTCTGGGGTGTAGAGTTAGGTTCATCTATGGTGCCAGAGATACCAGGGTTCTCTGGGGTGTAGAGGTTAGGTTCCCATCTCTGGTGCCAGAGATACCAGGTGCGCTCCATCTTGGAACCATCTGAATATTTTCCCAGAGATCCGTTATCTCAGTGTAAATGAAATCGGGTTCCAAGTCCTATCGGAAACGGGTTACAAAACGTTGGTCCCGTTGTTCACTCTGAGAACGTCAATGAACCCTTGGCAGTTAAAAATCGAGAAGAGCAGGCTGCAAGGCCGTTTCCTGGGAAAATTCATAAGACAAGATTAAATAAAATTCCTACAAAAATATCTTCACCATCTTCAAAATGACATCGGTGATCCTCGTTGATGCTAAGAGCAGATCTTCCTGTGTAAGAAAGATATCGGAGCCCACATGGTTACTCAATGAAATGTAATGATGATGGTCATATCATCAATCAATCAATCAATCAATCAATCAATTAATCAATCAATCAATCAATCCACAGAGAAACCTTTGATGTTGCTACGGAGCTCTATCTATCTATCTATCTATCTATCTATCTATCTATCTATCTATCTATCTATCTATCTATCTATCTATCTATCTATCTATCTATCTATCTATCTATCTATCTATCTATCTATCTATCTATCTATCTATCTATCTATCTATCTATCTATCAATCTATCTATCTATCTATCTATTTATCTATCTATCTATCTATTTATCTATCTATCAATCTACCATCTATCTATATATCTATCTATCTATCTATCTACCTATATATATATATATATATATATATATATATATATATACATATATATAAATATATATATATTTATCTATTTCTCCATCTATCTATCTAACTATCTATCTATCGATCTATCTATCATCTACTTATATATATATTTATCTATTTCTCCATCTATTTATCTATATATATATATATATCTTATCTATTCTCGACTTCGTTTGGGCCGTTCAGTGTATGCGAAGAGTTCTGTCAAGTATTCTCGAGTGCGACTCGTATATGGTGTTTCCTTCTGCCTCTGATATTTCTGAGTTCCATCGTTTACGTGAGCGACCTTTAGCATTGAAACCATTGTATCTGAAAAGTAATCCTGGTTGTGGTGTACTGTTGGATGGTAATCGCGTTACATGACCGAACGATATGTTTTGTTGTTTCTTACATACTGTAACACTGTTGTTGTTTCTTACATACTGTAACACTGTTGTTGTTTCTTACATACTGTAACACTGTTGCTGTTTCTACCAAGTTTCTAATAATCTCGCTTTTTATCTTACCTCTCCTTGATACTCACTATTTCCTGCAGGTATTTCATCTCTGTTGTAATATTTCTTTTATTTCCTTTGCTCTAAGTGTCCAATATTAATACTGATAACATCAGGTTTAGACATTTTTCTTCTTCTTCTTCATCTTTCAACTTCCAACGGAGCACAGGTCTTCAACAAACTTTTTCCATCTCTTCGTTCTCTTGCCATCCCTTCCAATTCTGTCCATGTTTTATCTATCCTGTCAATATCAGTCTACAGCTCTCTTATCCTGTTATCTTTAGATCTTCCCTACTCTTCTTTTCTTGCGGGTTCCAAAATAGTGCCTGTCTTACAATGCTTCCTGTCTGTCATCTCAATGTGTGTTCTATCCATCACCAGCGTCTCTTCCTGAGCTCTTTCTCCTTTGGTATATGTTTCTTTCTTTTTCTGAATGCCTAGTTCGTAATTGTTTCATACCATCTCAGTCCGTCTATTCGACGAAAACATCCATTCACGAAAGTCCATTCTGCAACCAACTAAATACTAAATATATCAGTAAAATACAATAAAATATATTATATAGGACAATACTTTATCCAGGTAAGATAATGAAGTCATGTAGTGTGTTTTACAAAGAAATATTCAGAGTAAAGTATAAACCTTACTTTATTTTTCATCCCTATCGTCGTTGGTACATTTTTTTACTGAGAGCCGAAGAAGCATAGTTGTTAGTGTGCTCACTTCTTATGCACGTGGTCCTGGTTTAATTCCGCTGTGGGCGGAGAATATTTTCTGTAAGTGACGACTCTCAGATAGACCCAGCCTCAATTAGGTACCAGGAAAATCACTGAGAAGTAAAGGTGGTCGGCGTGATGTTGACCATATCACCGACCGTGATTTAAATGGGTTTTAAAGGATTGACTTCATTGCACTCGGTTCTACTCCATACGGCTCGGTCCCTCGACGCTGAAATGGCACAACACCTGCTGAGGATATTGCACAAAACACAAGCTCCGTAGTTCCCGCAACAATCCAAGGGGTCTCTTGAAAAAAAAATGATCTCGTGAACAGAACGACGAGGTCGGGATTTGAACCTAGTCGAAAAATGCCTAACGCCTACCCCAACATACAACAAGATATTAAAAACGGTTCCTTGACTACTAGTACTACTACTGCTGTTTCTACTACTGCTACTACTGCTGCTGCTAGTGCTGCTCTACTACTCGCTACTAATACCACTACGCTGTTTCTACTACCGCTACTACCGCTGCACTGCGCGCTGCACTGCTACTGCCTACTGCTACAATACTACTACCGCTGCTGCTACTCGCACTGCTACGCTACCTGCTGCTGCTACCTGCTGCCTACTGCTACAATACACTACCGCCTGCTACGCTACTGCTGCTGCTGCTGCTACTGCCTCGCTACGCATACACTACCGCTGCGCTACTGCTAATGCTACTGCTGCTGCTGCTACTGCTACGCTACTCCACTGCTGCTGCGCTCTGCCACTGCGCTACCTACTGCTGCTGCCACTGCTGCTGCTACTGCGCTCTGCTGCTACTGCTATGCTACTGCATGCTACTACTACCTACTGCTACTGACTAGCTCTGCTACCTACTCTCTACTACATATCTGCTGCTATACTACTACGCTACTACTTCTACTATTACTACTAGAACAACTACTTACAAAGTTTTACTGCTTTCTTAGAGCAAAAATAAGACATAAATAATAAAATAATTGTGGAAAAACCCAAAGTCACCCACATTTGGAAATCCCTAGCAAAAATAAATAGTCTAATGATCTGCCGGTCTGCTGGTTTAGATAAAATAAAATCCATATTAAACATGTAGCTATGTCTATTGATCTTACTAAGATACTGGGATTGAGTTGAACAATAGCGTAATCAGTTCAGTAATCAAAGCAAATTCTTATAGTGACAAGCACGTCGGGTTGGGCAGGAATTTCCAAAGCACTTAAACGATGATTGTTTATTGTGAATGCATAAGCTGTCACGGTTTTTCATCAACTCTAGTTTCAGAAATTCAAGATATTTCTATTGATGGATGGATTGATTGATTGATTGATAAAACGAGATTTATTGTTTGAATTATTTATTGGTATTAGGCATGTCATCTGGGGGCTGTCTCTAGGACGAAGTTGTTCAGTCGTTTGTCTGCAGCTCTGAAGTTGTTCAGTCGTTTGTCTGCAGCTCTGAAGTTGTTCAGTCGTTTGTCTGCAGCTCTGAAGTTGTTCAGTCGTTTGTCTGCAGCTCTGAAGTTGTTCAGTCGTTTGTCTGCAGCTCTGAAGTTGTTCAGTCGTTTGTCTACAGCTCTGAAGTTGTTCAGTCGTTTGTCTGCAGCTCTGAAGTTGTTCAGTCGTTTGTCTGCAGCTCTGAAGTTGTTCAGTCGTTTGTCTGCAGCTCTGAAGTTGTTCAGTCGTTTGTCTGCAGCTCTGAAGTTGTTCAGTCGTTTGTCTGCAGCTCTGAAGTTGTTCAGTCGTTTGTCTGCAGCTCTGAAGTTGTTCAGTCGTTTGTCTACAGCTCTGAAGTTGTTCAGTCGTTTGTCTGCAGCTCTGAAGTTGTTCAGTCGTTTGTCTGCAGCTCTGAAGTTGTTCAGTCGTTTGTCTGCAGCTCTGAAGTTGTTCAGTCGTTTGTCTGCAGCTCTGAAGTTGTTCAGTCGTTTGTCTGCAGCTCTGAAGTTGTTCAGTCGTTTGTCTGCAGCTCTGAAGTTGTTCAGTCGTTTGTCTGCAGCTCTGAAGTTGTTCAGTCGTTTGTCTGCAGCTCTGAAGTTGTTCAGTCGTTTGTCTGCAGCTCTGAAGTTGTTCAGTCGTTTGTCTGCAGCTCTGAAGTTGTTCAGTCGTTTGTCTGCAGCTCTGAAGTTGTTCAGTCGTTTGTCTGCAGCTCTGAAGTTGTTCAGTCGTTTGTCTGCAGCTCTGAAGTTGTTCAGTCGTTTGTCTGCAGCTCTGAAGTTGTTCAGTCGTTTGTCTGCAGCTCTGAGTGTTGTGGGTTCGAATCTGGACCAAGTCACGTGTGCAATTTTTTCACGAAATCCCAAGGATTGTTGCTGGAGCGACATAGTTCGTGCTTTTTGCACCAAATATTGATGAAGCACAAAATCTCAGTTGTGTACAGCGATGTTACTGTGAGATATTGATGAAGCATAGTTGTGTACAGCGATGTTACTGTGTTATATTGATGAAGCATAGTTGTGTACAGTGATGTTACTGTGAGATATTGATGAAGCATAGTTGTGTACAGCGATGTTACTGTGTTATACTGATGAAGCATAGTTGTGTACAGTGATGTTACTGTGTGATATTGATGAAGCACAGACTCAGTTGCTCAGTACAGAGATGTTACTGTGAGATATTGTGATGGAAATAACAATTAACCAAATCTATTCTTTATAATAAATCGATTTGTGAAACGTGATTGGTGTTCAATAAAGAACAATACATGTTGATTGATTTCTTGTTGGATTGAAAGGATCGTAATCATTGCACTTCGGGGAGTAGTCATAAATTATCAAATTTCTTTCTTGCATATGAAGATCTCAGAGATAGAGCACGAACTCAATAGAACTAGCCAGTGTTATAGATGTAATTGTGGAGCTAGTGAAAATTTGTCGCTTTTTTTTCTATTTTTAAAATGTTTTTTAAAACTGGGTATCGTCATTCCGTCAGACGTATTTGCGTAACACGTAAGCATTCACCTATAGACTCGGACACAAGAGGGTTGTGTGTTCAATCCAACAATAGATGTTCCCCATGTGAGGAAAGGAAATGACCCTCCTACTTCAAGTATACAAGTTGCTAGAAATATGACTTAACAGACACTACAACGATAAGGTCTGAAAAGGCTCATGGGAAATTTGTTATTTATTTTGTTATCGTATTTCTATTCTACTCTTATCAGTTATCAATCGCCAAGAATTCTTGTACATGCTCAACTTGAACACATTATCAACTTTTTTATCAACCGTATCATGGGACCAGACACTCATCTTACTAACACTGAGATCAGAGAGCACTAGAAAACTAGCTCAATAGCTTCACACAGGAAAGGAAACAATAACTCTTGGAGCGAGACGTGAGCGAAACCTTTACGCCACACAAAAAACATTCAATAACATATTATACTCAAATCATTAATCTAATGTTCTCATTTTCACGAAACAAACCATCTTTTTTTTTTAGTGGTGTCCCGATTTGAAAGTGTCATTAATTGTACTAGTGAAACCATGCAGTGAAGAATTGATTATTTGATTGTACTAGTGAAACCATGCAGTGAAGAATTGATTATTTGATTGTACTAGTGAAACCATGCAGTGAAGAATTGATTATTTGATTGTACTAGTGAAACCATGCAGTGAAGAATTGATTATTTGATTGTACTAGTGAAACCATGCAGTGAAGAATTGATTATTTGATTGTACTAGTGAAACCATGCAGTGAAGAATTGATTATTTGATTGTACTAGTGAAACCATGCAGTGAAGAATTGATTATTTGATTGTACTAGTGAAACCATGCAGTGAAGAATTGATTATTTGATTGTACTAGTGAAACCATGCAGTGAAGAATTGATTATTTGATTGTACTAGTGAAACCATGCAGTGAAGAATTGATTATTTAATTGTACTAGTGAAACCATGCAGTGAAGAATTGATTATTTGATTGTACTAGTGAAACCATGCAGTGAAGAATTGATTATTTGATTGTACTAGTGAAACCATGCAGTGAAGAATTGATTATTTGATTGTACTAGTGAAACCATGCAGTGAAGAATTGATTATTTGATTGTACTAGTGAAACCATGCAGTGAAGAATTGATTATTTAATTGTACTAGTGAAACCATGCAGTGAAGAATTGATTATTTAATTGTACTAGTGAAACCATGCAGTGAAGAATTGATTATTTGATTGTACTAGTGAAACCATGCAGTGAAGAATTGATTATTTGATTGTACTAGTGAAACCATGCAGTGAAGAATTGATTATTTGATTGTACTAGTGAAACCATGCAGTGAAGAATTGATTATTTGATTGTACTAGTGAAACCATGCAGTGAAGAATTGATTATTTGATTGTACTAGTGAAACCATGCAGTGAAGAATTGATTATTTGATTGTACTAGTGAAACCATGCAGTGAAGAATTGATTATTTGATTGTACTAGTGAAACCATGCAGTGAAGAATTGATTATTTGATTGTACTAGTGAAACCATGCAGTGAAGAATTGATTATTTGATTGTACTAGTGAAACCATGCAGTGAAGAATTGATTATTTGATTGTACTAGTGAAACCATGCAGTGAAGAATTGATTATTTGATTGTACTAGTGAAACCATGCAGTGAAGAATTGATTATTTGATTGTACTAGTGAAACCATGCAGTGAAGAATTGATTATTTGATTGTACTAGTGAAACCATGCAGTGAAGAATTGATTATTTGATTGTACTAGTGAAACCATGCAGTGAAGAATTGATTATTTGATTGTACTAGTGAAACCATGCAGTGAAGAATTGATTATTTGATTGTACTAGTGAAACCATGCAGTGAAGAATTGATTATTTGATTGTACTAGTGAAACCATGCAGTGAAGAATTGATTATTTGATTGTACTAGTGAAACCATGCAGTGAAGAATTGATTATTTGATTGTACTAGTGAAACCATGCAGTGAAGAATTGATTATTTGATTGTACTAGTGAAACCATGCAGTGAAGAATTGATTATTTGATTGTACTAGTGAAACCATGCAGTGAAGAATTGATTATTTGATTGTACTAGTGAAACCATGCAGTGAAGAATTGATTATTTGATTGTACTAGTGAAACCATGCAGTGAAGAATTGATTATTTGATTGTACTAGTGAAACCATGCAGTGAAGAATTGATTATTTGATTGTACTAGTGAAACCATGCAGTGAAGAATTGATTATTTGATTGTACTAGTGAAACCATGCAGTGAAGAATTGATTATTTGATTGTACTAGTGAAACCATGCAGTGAAGAATTGATTATTTGATTGTACTAGTGAAACCATGCAGTGAAGAATTGATTATTTGATTGTACTAGTGAAACCATGCAGTGAAGAATTGATTATTTGATTGTACTAGTGAAACCATGCAGTGAAGAATTGATTATTTGATTGTACTAGTGAAACCATGCAGTGAAGAATTGATTATTTAATTGTACTAGTGAAACCATGCAGTGAAGAATTGATTATTTGATTGTACTAGTGAAACCATGCAGTGAAGAATTGATTATTTGATTGTACTAGTGAAACCATGCAGTGAAGAATTGATTATTTGATTGTACTAGTGAAACCATGCAGTGAAGAATTGATTATTTGATTGTACTAGTGAAACCATGCAGTGAAGAATTGATTATTTAATTGTACTAGTGAAACCATGCAGTGAAGAATTGATTATTTAATTGTACTAGTGAAACCATGCAGTGAAGAATTGATTATTTGATTGTACTAGTGAAACCATGCAGTGAAGAATTGATTATTTGATTGTACTAGTGAAACCATGCAGTGAAGAATTGATTATTTGATTGTACTAGTGAAACCATGCAGTGAAGAATTGATTATTTGATTGTACTAGTGAAACCATGCAGTGAAGAATTGATTATTTGATTGTACTAGTGAAACCATGCAGTGAAGAATTGATTATTTGATTGTACTAGTGAAACCATGCAGTGAAGAATTGATTATTTGATTGTACTAGTGAAACCATGCAGTGAAGAATTGATTATTTGATTGTACTAGTGAAACCATGCAGTGAAGAATTGATTATTTGATTGTACTAGTGAAACCATGCAGTGAAGAATTGATTATTTGATTGTACTAGTGAAACCATGCAGTGAAGAATTGATTATTTGATTGTACTAGTGAAACCATGCAGTGAAGAATTGATTATTTGATTGTACTAGTGAAACCATGCAGTGAAGAATTGATTATTTGATTGTACTAGTGAAACCATGCAGTGAAGAATTGATTATTTGATTGTACTAGTGAAACCATGCAGTGAAGAATTGATTATTTGATTGTACTAGTGAAACCATGCAGTGAAGAATTGATTATTTGATTGTACTAGTGAAACCATGCAGTGAAGAATTGATTATTTGATTGTACTAGTGAAACCATGCAGTGAAGAATTGATTATTTGATTGTACTAGTGAAACCATGCAGTGAAGAATTGATTATTTGATTGTACTAGTGAAACCATGCAGTGAAGAATTGATTATTTGATTGTACTAGTGAAACCATGCAGTGAAGAATTGATTATTTGATTGTACTAGTGAAACCATGCAGTGAAGAATTGATTATTTGATTGTACTAGTGAAACCATGCAGTGAAGAATTGATTATTTGATTGTACTAGTGAAACCATGCAGTGAAGAATTGATTATTTGATTGTACTAGTGAAACCATGCAGTGAAGAATTGATTATTTGATTGTACTAGTGAAACCATGCAGTGAAGAATTGATTATTTGATTGTACTAGTGAAACCATGCAGTGAAGAATTGATTATTTGATTGTACTAGTGAAACCATGCAGTGAAGAATTGATTATTTGATTGTACTAGTGAAACCATGCAGTGAAGAATTGATTATTTGATTGTACTAGTGAAACCATGCAGTGAAGAATTGATTATTTGATTGTACTAGTGAAACCATGCAGTGAAGAATTGATTATTTGATTGTACTAGTGAAACCATGCAGTGAAGAATTGATTATTTGATTGTACTAGTGAAACCATGCAGTGAAGAATTGATTATTTGATTGTACTAGTGAAACCATGCAGTGAAGAATTGATTATTTGATTGTACTAGTGAAACCATGCAGTGAAGAATTGATTATTTGATTGTACTAGTGAAACCATGCAGTGAAGAATTGATTATTTGATTGTACTAGTGAAACCATGCAGTGAAGAATTGATTATTTGATTGTACTAGTGAAACCATGCAGTGAAGAATTGATTATTTGATTGTACTAGTGAAACCATGCAGTGAAGAATTGATTATTTGATTGTACTAGTGAAACCATGCAGTGAAGAATTGATTATTTGATTGTACTAGTGAAACCATGCAGTGAAGAATTGATTATTTGATTGTACTAGTGAAACCATGCAGTGAAGAATTGATTATTTGATTGTACTAGTGAAACCATGCAGTGAAGAATTGATTATTTGATTGTACTAGTGAAACCATGCAGTGAAGAATTGATTATTTGATTGTACTAGTGAAACCATGCAGTGAAGAATTGATTATTTGATTGTACTAGTGAAACCATGCAGTGAAGAATTGATTATTTGATTGTACTAGTGAAACCATGCAGTGAAGAATTGATTATTTGATTGTACTAGTGAAACCATGCAGTGAAGAATTGATTATTTGATTGTACTAGTGAAACCATGCAGTGAAGAATTGATTATTTGATTGTACTAGTGAAACCATGCAGTGAAGAATTGATTATTTGATTGTACTAGTGAAACCATGCAGTGAAGAATTGATTATTTGATTGTACTAGTGAAACCATGCAGTGAAGAATTGATTATTTGATTGTACTAGTGAAACCATGCAGTGAAGAATTGATTATTTGATTGTACTAGTGAAACCATGCAGTGAAGAATTGATTATTTGATTGCGAGAAAATGCTTTACTGACAACAGAAAGGCAAAATCGTTGAGCAAACACAGCAGACTTGGGTTAAATCCACGTTTGGTCAGGAAATGAATAGAGTGGATCGACAATGTTAAATATTAAATAACTGTCGTCAAGCTTCGCTGAATTAACCCAACGATTTTTCGATAGCTTTCAAAATCAATACTTTATTATTGATTGACGTTGTGTGTTGTTGTTGTTGTTGTTGTTGTTAAATGTTGTTGTGAACAACAAAAAAATGTGTCTATGTGGTTGTAGACATAGTCATGTGTTTGTTAGAAAATATTGTTTCCACATTGTTAGATTTAATCTTGTTGACTTCTAAGAAACAATGCATGATTTTCCGAAAAGTCTCAATTTTTCCGACAATTCTCGTTCAAACAAAACCCATTCATGCATGCATTATCTGGAATTAAACCCGAACCACATACCTAACAAAATCAATAGCACTAAGCACTACTCTATAGCGGCTTACAATAAATACGTCTTTTCTATATCATCATCAAGGTGCGTATCCTTTATAGGACGTTGCTCTCTTTGCAGCACATCTGAAATTCACTGTCTCTAGCCAGTTCACCCACTTCGTCCATGGTCATATTCATGGTTTCTTTAATATCTTGTAGCCATCTTCTTCTTGGTCTGTCTCTGTGTCCTGGGACCCTGCCGTCTAGCATTGTTCTCTCCAGGTCATAGTGGACCTTGATGTGATCAAAGTATGTAATTTTTCTGTATAGTATATTGTTTATCAGCCAATTCTCTTTAACATTTAGTTCTTTCAGGACATCAGTGTTCTTTCTTTTTCTGTCCATGGTATTCGTAGGATCTTTCTGTAGCATTTAGTTTCGAAGAACTGGATTTTTTTCTTGTTTTTTCTTTGTAATGGTCCATGATTCACAACCATAAATAGTCACTAGAAAAATGCATGTTCTCAAAATTTTTAATTTTAATATTATGTTGGTGCTTTGCCACATGTTCTGCATTGTGTTTAACTTCTTGATTGCTATTGCCAATCTTCTTGAGATCTTTTATATATATATACATATACAAGTAGCTTCTTTGAGATGTTGTTAGACAGAAGAATATGCGGTATTTCATAGAAAGAAATACAAATCAATAAATAAGTTCTAGAAACAACTATTAATGAAGAACGAATTACTAAAGGAAATCAAATTCAAACCAAAAAATATTTCGGTGACATCAAGAGATATGACACATTAATTAACACCTATTAGAGGGAAGGTTGAGGCAAGATGAGCAAGAGGGAGACTAAGACATAAGTGGCAGGCAAACATCAAGAGATTAACTAATTACAGCAGAGAGCAACTTGGTGGCGTCTGTGGCTTATGGGATAGTGACTCGGTCTATTAACCCCTGAGTTCTGAGTTCGAGTCACGCTGCGGATAATTTGGTTGCAAATTATTTCGCTATGATTTTTTTAAAAAGGGTGATGGCACCACCCGTTCAGAAAGCAATGGCAAACTACTGAACGTAATAAGGCCTAGACAAATCACAAACAGTGTTAAAAAGCTGGGGTTGATTCGCAGTCCTGTAACGGATATGCAATGAACTACTATAGTCTGTCCATTAATTCGTGAGCACGTTTGAAATTGATTTTCTCGAAAACTACCTGTTGGATCTCAGTGATTTTGCATGCAGCCTTAGAATATCCATGACGCTAAAATAAAGCTAACCAGTAGTCCATAGATGCTACGGATTTTGCACATCTGCGAATTCCTTTGATATTTTATGACAATTGCAAATACGGGGGCTCAAATTTTAGATTTTACAGTATCCTAGAATTTGTCCATGTCAATTCTATTCATAGGTGTATCTCCATATTAACTTGATAGGTAAAGTAATTAAGTGTGTTGCCCTTTATGTGCAATCGTGAACTTGGATACAATATGCAACAGTTAGTCCTCTCCTTCGGTCACCATTAGACCCCAGGGTGTCTTAACTTCACCACAAATTGTATGATGGCAGACGCATTTGGATATGGAAATGTATACGTTGCTATTTCTCAGTCTGTAATCAAAATATGATTTGTATCATCCCGAATCTGACGATTCCATGAGGTTGATAATTGTTACTGGATGGACAAATTGTAATCCATCTCGGTGCCAGTACTCGTCTTCCTCTCGGAGCACATGTTCAACACACTTCTTCCAGAACTGCATGTCTATCATTGAGAGGACTCACGTGTCAGAACTTCAACATCACCCATTTTAAACGTCCTGTTCTGTTCGGCAACTTGCCCTTTTACTTTAGCCCAGACAAGCTCTATCAGATTGAGGTGAGCATGATATGGAGGTAGTCGCAAAGACGTGTGGCTGTATTCCGCAATGATTTTGTCAATATGAAACACCTTTGTCTTATTTGTCATCCTCACCAGGTGCAACAACTCGGGTTTCAAATATGTATCATCGAAGCTGACATTTTCCTTAGCAAGCCAAGTCCTAATTTGATTTTTGTATTTGATGCAGTTGGTACTTTGTCTTCCGCTGATACTGCGTTGTGATAGGATGCATTATCCATTACCAAGCATGATGGTCTGTTTAGAATTGGAAGTAGATCTTTCTCCATCCAGTGCCTGAAAATATGTCCATTCATTTCTGTGTGTAGTCCCTACCGTCGGTACTTTTGATTGGAAAATAAGTCCAGCGTCATGGACAAGACCTTCTTCACTGCTTCCTGCATGTGTTAGTATAATACGCTGGCCTTTGCTGCTTGGTTTTTTTCTTTTCTGTTCACCGTCTACTGATTGCCATTCTTTAGCATTGGTGTGGTGAGCATTGACCCAGGATTCGTCCAAATATACAATATCATAGCCTTGCCTCCGCCGCTCACGGATCTGCCTCAGGTATTTACTTCGGGCAGCAATTAAATGTGGCTTTTCACAAATAATATTCCTGCCGCCTATAGTTTTTCTGAAGGTGAAGCCGGCGGCTCTTACAATTTTCCATAGAGTACTTTTAGAAATGTCTATGCTGCAATCTGATTGCAGTTTTAATTTCAGTTTCCTGAGAGTAACAAGTTGATTTGTCGCAAACATTTTCAAGAGCTCCCGTCTTATGACATCTATGTCAAAGTCGTCAATTGTTCTTTTCCTTCCTTGCTTGACATTAGTGCACTTTGTGTCCTGTTTAATCCATCGGGAAAAGGATTCTCTATTCAGACCAAGCGCCAGTTGCTTTCGTTTCTCAGGGTTATGAATATCGCAATATAGATGCCCTCTCTTAGATTCCCTACGGAAGTATTGGTATAGTAAAACTGTAACCTTCTGCATTGTTATAAATGTGCACTTCAGACTCATTATGAATGTGACATCAATGTCAGTTTTGATAAGTCAACAAATATGATACAATAGCTTCATACAAATAGCGAGATTCACCTATAACTATACAACGGTATCCCAATTATAACGTCATATGCTTTCCGCTTTCAAAGTCGACTGGGTTAGGTGCACGGGAATTCGTGAAATTGTTGTTTACTCACGATATTTCAATGTTACCATAATGTATTTTAGAACAACGCGTCTGTGTACCGTAGATCTGTTACTATTGTTTGCAATCCGGTGAGGTTGATTTTAATATAACCTGAAGAAGAAATATTTCAAACTACAACAAATTTTCTTGGAAAAAAATATTTCTCTAGCGTCATGGATATTCTAAGGCTGCTTGCAAAAATCACTGAGATCCAACAGGTAGTTTTCGAGAAAATCAATTTCAAACGTGCGCACGAATTAATGGACAGACTATAGAGAGCAACTTAACAGTAAGAGACAAGAAATGTTGGATATCTGTTGCATTAAACTTTCGATGCGGAGACGGTGTCTGATGATCATGATAATAGATATATATATATATATATATATATATATATATATATATATATATATATATATATATATATATATATAGCAATATTTTTGTATCATCATCATTACTTAGCTTTCCTGAACAGAACTTTGCTACCCCAACAGTCCTTCCCAGAATTTTTCCCTCTCTCTCTCATAGGCCAGATGTCCCGCCTCTGCAGCCGTTATGCTCACACCATCAGTTACATCGTAAATCCATCTTCTCCGTGGTCTTCCTCTTCTCCTCTTTGCAAGGACGCCTCCCCCCATAATGGTCTTCTCCAACCCTTCGTGTCTTTTTATATGTCCAAAATACTTCACTTTTCTCATGCTTATTTGTAGCATTAATCAGTTTTCTTTGATTTTAAGTTATTTCTGGATAGATCTATTTGTTCTCTTCTCTCCATGATATACGAAGTACTCTTCTGTAAAGCCTATATTCAGAAGCAGATATATTTTTCCACAGCCTTGTTAAATGTCCATGCCTCACACCCATACGTTGCCACTGGGAATACGCATGCTGTTTTTTGTATAGATAATGGTATTTTATCATATTTAACAAATCTACGTGTTTTTAACTGCGTCACTTGTTTACATTCGTTTGAACCGCACCCGTATACATACGTTCGTACTGCATTACCTGTAGACATACTTTTGTACCTACAATTGTACTGTGTCATTTGTATATTTATGTATAAACTCTGTTATCTGTTTATCGATGTTAGTGATATATAACATTTGTTATCTATACAAACATTAAATACGTTTATAGTGAAACAACTTTGTATTTATACTGTCATTCTCCACGTTAGTCGTCCATCTCCTTCTTTGGGGGTCTCTGTAGCATAGAGGTTGGATGATCGCCTCTTGTTCTAAAGTTACTCGGTTCGCTCCCTCGGGAAGCTATCAGGAAATTTTATCTCAGTGTAGGTGAGATCGAGTTTCTAGTCATATCGGAGACGGAAGATAAAATGTAGGTCCCGTGTTCAATTTGAGCACCTAAAAGAACCCTTGACAGTTCAAAATCTAGAACAGGCTGGGAAGCTGCTGCCTGGTCAAAATTCATTAGAAAGATTTTTCAATTAAAAATCCTACAAAATATTTTACCATCTTCAAATTACACGGGACCTTTGCCGGTGCTACGTAGTTCGTGCACTGCCGCTAAAATCTTCCTGTGTAAGAAAGCGATCGGAGCACACATGGTTACTCACTAAAGTGCAATGATGATGTTAATATAAATCAAGCAATCAACTCCCTTCTTCACGTATGTTAACACTCTGTCATTACAACATGTCAGCCAATCAAGCGGTACAGATGAAGATATTAACACCATGACTATAGAACAGCACATAGTGAGGAAATCTACCGCCATCTCCACTAAAACAAAGCATATACTCTTGTTGTATGGCTCGGAAACTAGGAGAGTCACCAAGTTAGACACAAATAAGGTTCAGATTGTTGTCAACAGTTATCTTCATTGTATTATTAGATTGACATGACATGACAAACTTGCAAACACAGATGGGGACAAGACCAGAACAAGAACAGATGATGACCCAGATAAAGATGACAACATTCTGTTGGATCGAGCATCCACTGCGGAATACACATTCTCTCTCTCTCGATCCCCGCCTAGACCGATGAACCAAATCTTTTCATGAATATTGCACTGTTGTTTTTAGGGACTCCGTCTCTTCGTACAACTTCTCGCTAAGCTCTGTGTTATCGTGCCAGGTTTCGTCTCTGAGGCCTGTCAGCAACTGGCAGAATTGCAGTATGTGCTCTGCCGTCATGTCTGCCTTTTCACAATGGCACAGGCTAGTTGTGCCAAATAAACATTTGTTGAACATGTGGAATACACATTCGAATGTCATTAGACAGACATTTGAGTGGAACCGGCAAGAAAAATGGAAAAGTGGATGTCCTAAACAGACCTACAGACGAAGTCTTATTTTGTCTGTACGCAGTTATTTGTACACAGTTAATTCAAATATAGAAGTAGAAAGAAAGACTTGTATAAGGGAAACAACTCGAATGGCGCAGTGTACGACGAATGGGGTTCACCGGAATTCGCTATGGCGCAATGTGCGGCGATTGGTGTGGAAGGAGTTAAGAAACTTGCGGATGATGGACTATACTGAAGTCATCAAGAAAACAGCAAGAGACCGAGAAAAGTGGGAAATAACTGTTGAAGCCGTATGCTCCAAGAGGTGAACAGATGAAGAAATAAATCAACCACTACATCTTAGCTTTTCATCTTCCTTCTTGACGTCTGTTATCACTCTGTCATTAACATCAATTATATAGCGTTACTGTAACTAGGCAGGGAACATTACTATAAATAGACCTTGATTTATCAATCATAAATCTATTTGTTGGTTAAGTTAATCTCAACTATTGGTCTGAGCCACGTGACATTTCCATCACAGCAATCTGGCATATAGTAATAGTCTTTCAAAGTCTAAAATTAACTATCGTCTAGTTAGTAGAGCATTCACAACCAGGGAGACGTACTCACGACGGAACAGACAATAGTCAAACCCAATGTCGTTAGGTTTGCAATTTGTAACTACTAAAGAGATAATTAGATGATTCAAAGATTTCTTTATTTCTTCCGTGTGTTGCCCGGGGCTGGCAAGAAGATCAAAGAATAGTAAGACTGTGATCTACAAAATATATCGTAAGTAGCGAGGAAATATGGGAATAGGAAAACTACCCTAGTAAATAAAAAGCGTCAAAGAAATCGGGTGTGCTGGTCTACTTGAAGTTGCATAACTGCCACAACTCATAATCTCTCTTAGGCTCAGATCACATCATCATCAAATATCTTGTCCTGAGCAGAATTTTGCCACATCAACAGTCCTTCGAATTTTCTCTCTCTGTCTCTCTCTCTCTCTCTCTTTCTCTCTCTCTCTTATGCCATATATCTCGCCTCTGCAGCTGTCATGCTCAAACCATCAGTTGCATCCTGAATCCATCTTCTCCGTGGTTTCCCTCTTCTTCTCTTTGCCAGTATGCCTCCTTCCATGATGATTGTCTCCAGCCCTTCGTGTTTTTTTTACATGCCCAAAAATACCTCAACCAAATCACATACAAATCACATACAAATCAGAAGAATGGTTAAACAAATGGTCGATATGGAGAGTTCGTCGTCGTCGAAGAAGAAGAAGAGACATTTCTCTATTATAACGAGATCAGAAAGTTGCACAAATAAACCACTAATAATATCAGGAAAGGTGTTGGTTGTTTTTGCTTCGAAAAAACTATAAATAAACATTATGACTTGACAAAATCTTGAATTACCATATTCTTAAATTTATTTGGTCGCTGTTCATGATTGACAATTGAGTGGGAAAATTTACTTTTAGAATACAGGATGTAAAAATAATAATTAACGTTTCCTTATGGTTGATATCATTGGAGATTCTGGCAGAATGTTGATGTTTCTTTATGGTTGATATCATTTGAGATTCTAGCAGAATGTTGATGTTTCCTTATGGTTGATGTCAGTGGAGATTCTGGCAGAATGTTGATATTTCCTTATGGTTGATGTCAGTGGAGCTTCTGACAGAATGTTGATATTTCCTTATGGTTGATGTCAGTGGAGATTCTGGCAGAATGTTGATGTTTCCTTATGGTTGATGACGGTGGAGAGTCTGGCAGAATGTTGATGTTTCCTTATGGTTGATGTCAGTGGAGATTCTGGCAGAATGTTGATGTTTCCTTATGGTTGATGTCAGTGGAGATTCTGGCAGAATGTTGATGTTTCCTTATGGTTGATGTCAGTGGAGATTCTGGCAGAATGTTGATGTTTCCTTATGGTTGATATCAGTGGAGATTCTGGTCAAATGGATTAGAACAGTCTCCCATGCTGAAGTCCAGGTTCAAACCATGGTAAGGCAAATGACATTTTCTGTCAGGGACATAAAAACCAAAATCATAACATGAAGAGTTTCGCGGCGACTGCACTAGCCATGGGACTACTAACTTTCACGTCCATCGTCCTACACCGTCTTAAAGCGAGATTACGACAGTATCGACAACTTTTTTATGGTTGATCGGGCACGGATTCGCGTTCGACTATCGAGGCTGACATATGAGGGTTGTGGGTTCATTTCTACAAATCAATGTTTCACATGTGGTGAAAGAAATTGGCCCTCCTACCTACTGCACACTAAGGTTTAGAAATGTGAATTAAAATGACTTCATACGCTATGAGTGTTAAAGGATATGGGAAATTATAATGTTTGATATCATTGATCAAATGTTTAACCGCTCACATTATAGAGATATGTGTCTTGTATTTGTTCTGATTGCATCCAGTAGGACCTAGAAATGTTACTGTAAGACATAGAAATGTTACAGTAGGACCTAGAAATGTTACAGTAGGACCTAGAAATGTTACTGTAAGACTTAGAAATGTTACTGTAGGACGTAGAAATGTTACAGTAGGACGTATAAATGTTACAGTAGGACATAGAAATGTTACTGTAAGACTTAGAAATGTTACTGTAGGACGTAGAAATGTTACAGTAGGACGTAGAAATGTTACAGTAAGACGTAGAAATGTTACAGTAGGACCTAGAAATGTTACTGTAGGACATAGAAATGTTACAGTAGGACCTAGAAATGTTACAGTAGGACCTAGAAATGTTACTGTAAGACTTAGCAATGTTACTGTAGGACGTAGAAATGTTACAGTAGGACGTAGAAATGTTACAGTAGGACATAGAAATGTTACTGTAAGACTTAGAAATGTTACTGTAGGACGTAGAAATGTTCAGTGGACGTAGAAATGTTACAGTAAGACGTAGAAATGTTACAGTAGGACGTAGAAATGTTACAGTAGGACCTAGAAATGTTACAGTAGGACCTAGAAATGTTACAGTAGGACGTAGAAATGTTACTGTAAGACATAGAAATGTTACAGTAGGACCTAGAAATGTTACAGTAGGACCTAGAAATGTTACAGTAGGACCTAGAAATGTTACAGTAGGACCTAGAAATGTTACAGTAGGACGTAGAAATGTTACTGTAAGACTTAGAAATGTTACTGTAAGACTTAGAAATGTTACTGTAAGACTTATAAATGTTACAGTAGGACATAGAAATGTTACAGTAGGACCTAGAAATGTTACAGTAAGACGTAGAAATGTTACAGTAAGACATAGAAATGTTACAGTAAGACATAGAAATGTTACAGTAAGACGTAGAAATGTTACTGTAAGATATATAAATGTTACTGTAAGACATAAAAATGTTACTGTAAGACTTAGAAATGTTACTGTAGGACCTAGAAATGTTACAGTAGGACCTAGAAATGTTACAGTAGGACGTAGAAATGTTACTGTAAGACTTAGAAATGTTACTGTAAGACGTAGAAATGTTACTGTAAGACTTAGAAATGTTACTGTAAGACTTAGAAATGTTACTGTAAGACGTAGAAATGTTACTGTAAGACTTAGAAATGTTACTCTAAGATGTAGAAATGTTACTGTAAGACTTAGAAATGTTACTGTAAGACTTAGAAATGTTACTGTAAGACTTAGAAATGTTACTGTAAGACCTAGAAATGTTACTGTAAGACTTAGAAATGTTACTGTAAGACATAGAAATGTTACTGTAAGACTTAGAAATGTTACTGTAAGACTTAGAAATGTTACTGTAAGACTTAGAAATGTTACTGTAAGACTTAGAAATGTTACAGTAGGACGTAGAAATGTTACTGTAAGACTTAGAAATGTTACTGTAAGACTTAGAAATGTTACTGTAAGACTTAGAAATGTTACTGTAAGACTTAGAAATGTTACAGTAGGACATAGAAATGTTACTGTAAGACTTAGAAATGTTACTGTAAGACTTAGAAATGTTACTGTAAGACTTAGAAATGTTACTGTAAGACGTAGAAATGTTACTGTAAGACGTAGAAATGTTACTGTAAGACTTAGAAATGTTACTGTAAGACTTAGAAATGTTACTGTAAGACTTAGAAATGTTACTGTAAGACATAGAAATGTTACTGTAAGACTTAGAAATGTTACTGTAAGACATAGAAATGTTACTGTAAGACTTAGAAATGTTACTGTAAGACATAGAAATGTTACTGTAAGACATAGAAATGTTACTGTAAGACTTAGAAATGTTACTGTAAGACATAGAAATGTTACTGTAAGACATAGAAATGTTACTGTAAGACTTAGACATGTTTCGTTTCGACTATCTCCTGATACTGGTTACAAAAATATCAGCGCGATAGAATAAAGTTAACAAATAGTTCAACTCTCACTTCCCATACTAATCTAATTAAACAATTACCAGAACCAACTAGAGCTTCAGATAACTAAACTGTGTACTAGAACAACTAGTAGAACAACTAGACAATACTAGCAAGGAATATAGAACAACTAGACAATACTAACAAGGAATATAGAACAACTAGACAATACTAACAAGGAATATAGAACAACTAGTAGAACAACTAGACAATACTAGCAAGGAATATAGAACAACTAGACAATACTAACAAGGAATATAGAACAACTAGACAATACTAACAAGGAATATAGAACAACTAGTAGAACAACTAGACAATACTAGCAAGGAATATAGAACAACTAGTAGAACAACTAGACAATACTAACAAGGAATATAGAACAACTAGACAATACTAACAAGGAATATAGAACAACTAGTAGAACAACTAGACAATACTAGCAAGGAATATAGAACAACTAGTAGAACAACTAGACAGTACTAGCAAGGAATATAGAACAACTAGACAATACTAACAAGGAATATAGAACAACTAGTAGAACAACTAGACAATACTAACAAGGAATATAGAACAACTAGTAGAACAACTAGACAATACTAGCAAGGAATATAGAACAACTAGTAGAACAACTAGACAGTACTAGCAAGGAATATAGAACAACTAGACAATACTAACAAGGAATATAGAACAACTAGACAATACTAACAAGGAATATAGAACAACTAGTAGAACAACTAGACAATACTAGCAATGAATATAGAACAACTAGTAGAACAACTAGACAATACTAGCAAGGAATATAGAACAACTAGTAGAACAACTAGACAATACTAACAAGGAATATAGAACAACTAGACAATACTAACAAGGAATATAGAACATCTAGACAATACTAACAAGGAATATAGAACAACTAGTAGAACAACTAGACAATACTAGCAAGGAATATAGAACAACTAGTAGAACAACTAGACAATACTAGCAAGAAATATGGATTGAACATTAACAGCCAGAAAGTAAATACTATGGTAGTGAACAAGGAAGGAGAGAGGCCAACAATAAATCTAAAAGTACACGTAGAACTACTGAAGCGTACACACAATATATTCTATCTAGTACACATGATTACAGATGGGGAAAATAAGATTAGAAAGAGAATAGAAACAGCGAAAAGTAGAATCAATTATACGAGTAAGTTACTAACATCTTAACAAATAACAGATAAGATGAAGATGAGGTTTATCAAGTGTTTTATTTATTCGCTATATGTGTCTTCTCCTTCTCTTCCACCATTTACTTCTTTATATAAATGTTTGAGAACGGTGATGTAGTGTGCTTGTTCGAATGCACTTTGTAAGCTTTTATTCATTTTATTAAGGCTGTTCTTGATGCCGTCGCGCCATCATTTTAAAATGCACGGTCTTCTTCTTGCTCTGTACTTGTTATACTGTTTCTGTGTGGCTCTCTGTGGTAGACGATACCAGGTCATTCTTGTCAGGTGTAATCTGTTGTTCTTTTATGTATTGCATGACTGGTTTCACATCCAGTTTCTTCGGATTTCTTCATTTCTAATTTTGTCTCTTGTTATCACAGCTGCAGCTCTTCTAAGACACATCATCTGTATTTATCTATAGTTCCCAACCATGGACAATGATCACGAATTATGAAAACAGAATTAATGTCTTTGAGATGTGGATATATAGAAGAAAAGATCGTATTAAATGGAAAGAAACAGACAAATAAAGAAGCTATAGAAAAACTAAGAATAATGAAAGAGTTGCTACAGAAAATACAAATTGTACAAATCAAATATTTTGAGCACAGATCTGACATATTTATCACAACATTATTGGAGTGTTAGGTTGAAGGGCAGCGAGCGACAGTCAAACCGAGACACAAATATAGGAGGGGAACATCAAGTGATTGACAAGTTACAGCCTTGCAGATTTCAACATTAAGGCAAAAGACAGGGGATGTAATGGAGGTTCATTGTGGCCAACCTTAAATGCGGGGACAACACATGATGATGATGTATAAAATATAATTTGATAAGTGTGAAAATAATATTTCAATATTAATGTTCCAACCAGTACAACATCAATAAATGAACTTCATCAAGAAACAACAAATTAAATGATTCGGCCACATAAGCAGATTACCAACAGACAGTGTGCAGCAAAGACTATCGTGACTACGATACAATGGACAAAGCAAAAGGTCGTCGCAGACCACATAACTAACAAAGCGAGTGAAGGACACTGTTTATGAAGCGTTCATAAAAGACAGTTCTAGAAATCTTATCCTAACGCTGTAAGGCACAACAAGTTCGAGACAAGAAAAAAGGATGTTCAGACCAACTAGAAATCACCTTGTGTTTCTAACAATGCCTGAGTTAGCGCCCGTGTCTTAGTTTATGTATCGCTCTGTTTGTGACATTTAAACAATAGAAGCCAGCCTTGAACACTAGCAACTAGTATCTGCTGCCTGTGCCTACTTCAACATATTTTGAAAGCGTAATAGAGGGGGCTGCCCAGGTTAACAACTTAATAGGATGTTGAGTGACACGCGTGTCAAGGACACATTAGATCTGGATTGACTGAAAGCAGAATATAAAAACAAGTCCTGCCTGGATTTCATCAGTCCCACGAGCATGACAAAATATTAGCTGAGGGTTAATTATATAATAATGGCTAAAGTGGCACAATGTATTTACCATCACTAATTGGATGTGGCAGAGGTTGTACTTCTACCAGTTGGGAACCAGATCTATCACATTTCTAACTTGACAAATTGTACGTGAATTGCAACTGTTTGATTACCAGATAAATATAGAACACAACAAAATTAGTAACTAGCTTTTTTATCCCTAGGGCTTGCAGTCATATTTGTTAATAATGTTCTGTCTCTGATACTTTCATAACCTAGCTCAACCATCGCAGGAATGACTCTAGTCAATAGAGTACAAGTTATCCTAGTCCAACCATCGCAGGAATGACTCTAGTCAATAAGTACATATTATTCTAGTCAAGCATCCAGAATTTACTCTAATTTGTGGATAGTCGACCTTGGATTTCTGACCATATGAACTGATCTAATGTTAAGAATCATCTAATGCACACCATGTGTACTCTTAAACCCCATGCAATTAACCCTTTCGCTGCTACATACTTTCTGAAGGCTGAGCTAAAAATAGCTACTCATTGTTTCTAAATCGCAAACGTGAATGTACGCTTATTGCAGTGACAGTAGCAATGTATAACGTGTTAATACGTTTTTAACCCAAAGAGGAGAGATAATAACAGACTTGTTAATGCGTCTTTAGAAGTGAATGGGAAAACGTATATATACGTTCTTAGCAGCTAAAGGGTTAATAACCGTCATTACTATATTTGAGAACCATTAATCTCTTTCTACGATATCTATGCCATTACTAGCAGTGTGCATATTCAGTGTCCCCTCGGGAGTCTCTGTGACTAGGTGTTTAATGTACAGTTTCTGATAATATCCTTACACACTCTGACAAATTTCTAGTTACAGATTGCAATAGCTTCGAGACTGAATTTATTTCAAATAAAGCAGCCGTTTTGACATATGCATTTCGTTAACTTGTTATCGTATTCTCTCCACTTCAACGTATATGAATTTGGTAAAAATAAAGCAATAAATAACGAACGCAAAAGTAGGCAAGTGCAAATATTTCCTAAACAATTCTCTCTCTCTCTCTCGCTCTCTCTATCATACACAAAACGCAAAGGTAATCCAATGTTATCTAAATAATTCTCTATCTATCACACACAGGTACACGTTCCGCACCTGAGATATACCCAGTCCCCGCAAATGATACTTTAAATTCAGGCCCTATTGTCATAACATAATCAATCCGTGTGATGTTGGGGCCCGGAAGGAAAGCAAAGAATAGTACCACTACAATCTACTAGGCATGTCGTGAGAGGCGACTGGGGTAGGGGCCTAGGGAAGCCACATTAGTAAATAAAAAGCGTCTCGAAAGTCGGATGTGCTAGCTTGCTTGTAGGCGCATAACTGGCACAACGTACAACTTAGACTCAGATCACAAACAGATCACACAGAGTGGTTAACAAGTGGTCGATATGAAACGTTCCAAGTAGAAGAAGAAGATAATATAATCATTTGCAATGAAAATAAGTAACTACAATTGCTGTAGAAAACAATAATTCTCATACCTGATCTACATTTTAAACACAACAACTGAAATAGTACACATGCACAAATAATATACTGATATAGATATACATCTGATTTACTGGTTTAAAAACAGTACACTCAATTGCCACTTCTCGAGACAAAATAACATTAAAATCAAATATTCTCAATAATTGCAAGCTCAAACAGAACTATCAACACGTAACACTTGCAATTGTCTTTTGTGATAATTGCTGCCACAGCTTTTATGAGCGTCCGTGTGATATATTGCACACAAAAATATTAGCTTCGCGCTGTCAAATCAAAAGTCTTTCGGCGAACGCTCACGAACTATGCACCTGCATCAGAAAGCGATATCAAATGGTGCCGAAAGCGCTTATACAGAGGCGTGCGATAAATCATAAATCGTATACATCAATATCGGAATAACATAGATCATTATAGAAAAGCGCTGCGTAAAGATTTGTAATTATTGAATGGTTCAAATTTTATTTTGATTTCGCTTCTTATGCCGCCCCTTACTTTACCGCCTGTGCGTCGCCTCTCTGTATCATAGCACGGCACGGTCCTGCATGTGTATCTACTATTAACTACATATGTAGTATAGTTTTAACTTTCATGTGTATCTACTACTAACTACATATGTAGTATAGTTTTAACTTTCATGTGTATCTACTACTAACTACATATGTAGTATAGTTTTAACTTTACAACGCCATCATCCATGTTGTTTGTCAATTCCTTGATAAAGGTGTTTAGTTCCAAATATATATTCAAGTATCTGTGTTCGTTTATAAAACGACATTTTATTAGTAAGCTCTTTAGTCAACAAGGAACAGGTTACGGTTAGTCAGTGTACCCTTTTAGTGATAATGCGGAGGAGATGGGAGCACCGGTGGAAACGTCTGGAATAGAATGATTGAGAGAGGACCTAGGTGAAACATTTAACCTTTTCATAGTCCAAACATAGTCCAAAGTGAAACATTTAACCTTTTCCCTGCGTACATTTTTGGTGTTTTTTACCGCTGAACTAATTAATGGATAGGACACACCTTTAGAAAACCCATGGGGAATATAACAAGACGGGATATTTCCTGGAACCTGCAACGAAAGTGAAAGAGAGGGGAGCTTAGAAATACATAGAGAAAATATTTGGAGGCAGAGATTAACAATATACGGAATAACTGGAGGAAATTACAAGAGATAGCTAAAGATAAGACTTGTCAGGAGTTGGTTCAGGTTCTATGCCTAAATCATCATCATCATCAGGTGCCGTCTCCACATCGAAGAGTGGCTGCAATGAATCTCTAGCATCCTCTGTCTTTCGCCTTGGTGTTGCATACTGCCAAACTGTAACCTGTCCATTTCTTAAAGTTGCCCTCCCACTTATCTCTCGGTCTTCCTCTTGCTCGTCCCCCTCAACTTTCCCCTCCAGTAAAGATTGTATCATGGTGTCCTGTCTTTTTATGTGCCCAAAATACTTTACCTGTCTGAATTTTATTTCTCTTAATAATTATTTCTTCATGCCTAGTTTTCTTTAAACTTGTTTATTTGTCTGTTTTTCTGTCCATGAAACTCTGCCTATTCTTCTCTGCCTATCCACATCTCAAATGCATCAATTCTGTCTTCTAACTGCTTGTTCATTGTCCACGTTTCTGAGCCAAACATTAATATAGGATATATATAACATTTGATCATTCTCATTGTTAGCCTGTTTGTAATTTGTTTGTGATGCCTAAATGAGGGTGTTAAGTATACAAGAGAGAGAGATATATAGTAGAAGAGAGAGAGATTACCAATACAAGGAAAGACCGCTGTAAAACTATGTAGCAATGGCGAAACACGTAAAAACTAAGTACTGTAGTTTTACAAAGTGTACAAACAATAACAAAACATAGCAAGTTTCGATCAAAGATCTTTATCAAGCAAAGGATACAATAGAAGTGAAGAGATTCACATTTCATACAGCACATATCATACAGCACATATCATACAGCACATATATCATACAGCACATTTCATATAGTATTAGATAATAAATCCATAATGAATTTCTTCACTTTTTGATGTATCATTTGCTTGATAAAGGTCTTTTGATGTATCATTTGTTTGATAAACGTCTTTTGATGTATCATTTGTTTGATAAACGTCTTTTGATGTATCATTTGTTTGATAAACGTCTTTTGATGTATCATTTGTTTGATAAACGTCTTTTGATGTATCATTTGGTTGATAAACGTCTTTTGATGTATCATTTGTTTGATAAACGTCTTTTGATGTATCATTTGTTTGATAAACGTCTTTTGATGTATCATTTGTTTGATAAACGTCTTTTGATGTATCATTTGTTTGATAAACGTCTTTTGATGTATCATTTACTTGATAAAGATCTTTTGATGTATCATTTGTTTGATAAATATCTTTTGATGTATCATTTGTTTGATAAATATCTTTTGATGTATCATTTGTTTGATAAAGATCTTTTGATGTATCATTTGTTTGATAAAGATCTTTTGATGTATCATTTGTTTGATAAAGATCTTTTGATGTATCATTTGTTTGATAAAGATCTTTTGATGTATCATTTGTTTGATAAAGATCTTTTGATGTATCATTTGTTTGATAAAGATCTTTTGGTCGAAACGTTGCTGTGTATTGTTTTGTACTTTGTAAAACTACAGTACTTTGTTTACATGTTAGGAGAGAGAGGAGAGAGGAAGAGAGAGAAGAGCGGAGAGAAATGAAGTATAATTAGCCAGTGTACGGGTTTTGCGTCAACTTAACAAATAATTCTTATTCGTGTTTCGCTGCATATCGACCAATTGTTAAACAACTCTTTCTGATTTCTATGTGATCTGAGCGACTGTAAGTTGTGCCAGTTCTGATTTCTATATGATCTAGAGCGACTGTAAAGTTGTGCCAGTTCTGATTTCTATATGATCTGAGCGACTGTAAGTTGTGCCAGTTCTGATTTCTTGTGATCTGAGCCACTGTAAGTTGTGCAGTTCTGATTTCTATATGATCCTAGACTGTAAGTTGTGCCAGTTCTGATTTCTATATGATCTGAGCGACTGTAAGTTTTGCCAGTTATATACTTACAAATAAACCAGCACATCCGATTTCTGCATCGTTTTTTTTATTTTCTAGGGCAGCTTCCCTAGGCCCTACCTCATTCAACATGCCTTGTGGATCGCAGTGGTACTATTTGTTGCTTCCCTTGCGTGCCCGGCAACACACGAACACTTCAAAATACTGCCAGCCAGTGTATCTACTCAGAGTGACGAAAGCATTAACTTATTTATTAATAATTTTTGTTTCATTATTCATTCGTCAAACGAATAAATGCCTTACCGAGGCACATCAGTATATACTGCTTTTGTACATTATAAAAGTAACTTACTTCCTGTTTAGATATTTCGTCATAATTGAAACAGGTAAAAACCAGGTAATATAATTTTTCAAAGCTGGAAAACAGGACACACCGACGTGGTTGTATCTTATTTTTTGTGCTTTGCCAAACTATATTACTTTGGTATTTATGTGTTTCTCCTATGCTACATAGTTTTACTGTAGTCTTTCCTGATATCCATAACGTTTCGTCTGACATAAAGGTCGAATATCCTTTCATCTTATTTCATGTATGTAAGAGATATCAGTGCAGATATACTGATGCAATCCTCACATTATATTTAGAACATGAAGGTACGACCGGTATGCATGAACCTACCAGGTCACTCAGCCAAAGTACGTTCTTCTAACGATTGTGGAAACAGCTGTACAATCTTCACTTTTTAATTGAATCACAACAACAAATCTAAACCTAACATAGAGCCTCGAAGGAGAGAGGGAGGGGGATTAAATTCCATTGTTAAAAAAAAATTCTGAAAAGGAGAAAAAGTGTGACTTCTACTTTTTCTTCAAACGCTCCTCATCGAGCATTTGCTAACAACTCTTTGTGATTTCTATGTGATCTGAGCATAAGAGCGAGTGTACTTTGTGAAGATTATGCGCCTACAAGTAGGTCAGTACATCTGATTTATGCGACGCCTTTTACCTACTAGGTAGCTTCCTAGGTCCCTCTCTCAATCGCTTCTTACGGCATGCTTTGTATGTCGCAGTGTTACTATTCTTTGCTTCCCTGGCGAGCTCCGACAACACACCGGTGAAATTATTACAAGGCACCTCTGAAGTTGGAAAAGGTACGCCTGTTTGACTTGGTACACTGATAAAAAGGAAAGCAAGCTGTTACACAAAAATCAGTCAGAAGCGCCATAACTTTGTTCCCAGACTTTGTCAGATATCAGAGCCGGCAAATGTAAGCAGAAGAAAAGAGGAAATTTCAAGAAGACTACCGGGTCAACTTTGAGAAAGTTCAAACTATTATCATGTGCGATGTGATTCACGAAACTGTCAGACAATCTGGAAATCAGCCCAAAACAGCATCATAACCAAGATTAATATATACTGCAGCTGTGAGATATCTTCTTCTTCTTCTTCAGCGATCTCTGGTCATGCGCTTAATTTACTGTGGACCACAAACTGGGCAGACAGCTTCAGGTCTGTCAGGTTTCCCAAAGCTTAGTTTTCAGGTCGACTGGGTGTGGCCACATGTTGCTTCTCAGCTCACACAGAAGAGGACAGTCTTGCAGGATATGCTCTGGTGTCTGTTCTGCCTGCTGACACTGGCAGAGAGCTGTTTGACTTATTCCTAGTCTGTATAAGTGTTTGTTGAGTCTGCAGTGTCCGGTGCGTAGTCGAAATATAATGACCTGGTCTGTTCTGCTTAGGTCTTTGAGGAGTCTTTTCCATAATCATATCCAATGTGAGATATCAAATATATACCGCAGCTGTGAGATATCAAATATATACCGCAGCTGTGAGATATCAAATATATACCGCAGCTGTGAGATATCAAATATATCATAATGCTGGAGAATGACAGAACAATATATGTCCAAACTTTCCACACAGCTTACCTGCCAGAGATCTTACCTGTGTTCTGGGCAAATACTATCTTTATCCAAGAACTGATCTCACAGTGTCAACAAGAGAATATAAGTGTTATCATCATCTGTCTTCTTCTTCAAACAGACTATATCAACCACTTGTTAACCCCTCTGTGTGATTTATATGTGATCTGAGCCTAAGGGCGATTGTATGTTGTGCCAGTTTTCGCCTACAAGTAGGCCAGAACATCTGATTTCTGCAACGCTTTTTATTTACTAGGCTAGCTTCCCTAGGTCCCTACATTTGTCGCATCTCACGACATGCCTTGTAGGTTGCAGTGGTATTATTATTTGCAAGCCTTGTGGATCCCGACACCCCAGGGGCGACTGCGCCATCATCTAAAAGAGAAGCTGGAGATGGATCGGTCATGTGATACGCATGGAGACTAACTCTGTCACAAAAAATACAATAAGATGGATATCAGAGTGTGGAAAACCCAAAATTACCAGGAGGAGAATATTAGAACAAGAACTGAAAAAAGCAAATCACAGCTGGAACACAATACAGAAGGGTGTCAAGATCAGGGAATAAATTTGTGCAGGAGTTGCTGCGCTAAGCCCCAGAGGTGTCACAGGCAAGAGAGAGAGAGAGGAAAGAGAGACACGTTCAATATGAACGGAACCAGTCAAATATTTTTCATTAGCAAGTGGGAGTAAAAATATGTATGTCAAATCGAGTTCCTAGTCCTATCGGAGATGAACGATAAAACGTAGATCCCTTATTCAAGTTGAGCATTGAGAATAGGCTGCAAAGCTGCTGCCCGGGGACAACTCGTTAACAAGATTAAAATAAAATTCTTACAAAACTGTTACCATTCTCAAAACCATCCATAGGGCCCTCGCCAGTGCTACAGAGCTCGTACACTACCTTTGGATCTTGATGTGTAAAAAAGTGATCGAGGCACACATAGTTCTAGTTAATCACTGAAGTGCAAAGATGGTGTTCATAATCAATCAATTAGTCAATCAATCAATCAATTATATCTAGCAACGATTTACCAAGTAGTTTTCAAACTACCTATGCCTAGAACCCAAACTCTCCCGCGTTAATTATCTAACCAGCCTTATTTGCATATTTATTGCCTGCCATACTTTATTATTAGATTAGCCTCGACGACCTCATATCCGACAATAATTATTTCAGGAGTATTATACCCAGCATGCACCACGAGCCTCCATCTGAAAGACTTAGAAATATGGCGCAGGTCGAACAATGAAATTAGTTATCAACAATGAGAATGGGCATTCAAATAAAACCGGTTTTAATTCAAGCAAACTGAATGTAAGGGGGCACATTGTGGTTTTGTTGGTAGTTTTCCATTACACTCCAACCTTGATAGTGTCACCCTTCAAAGCTAGTTATTATGTTGCAGGTTAAAGGTGAAAGTGTCTCAGTCTGGAGAGAACTAACATTAATCACAGTAATTTTCCGCCTTGATGACTTTTATTGAGGTCGTTTAAACGAAATGTGACAACATGTCTGTCAGTCATACTGTCACTTGCTTATACTTTCTTCTTCATTGACAGCTTCATATCGACCACTTGTTAAACTTCTCTTTGTGATGTGTATGGGATCTGAGTCTAAGAGCGATTGTAGGCTTACACGCCTACAAGTATACTACACGTCCGAATTCTGCGACGCATTTTATTTACTAGGAAGCTTCCATGCCCTACCAAAGCCTCCTCTTATGACATGTCTTGTAGGTCGCAGTACTACTATTCCTTTCTCGCCTTGAAGACCCTCCAAAGCCTCCTCTTACGACATGCCTGGTAGGTCGCAGTACTACTATTCCTTCCTCGCCTTGAAGACCCCGGCAAGACACAGGCGATCTTATATATTCAATCTTTGTCTGCAGAATACCAATATCTGGATTCAATCTTTGTCTGCAGAATACCAATATCTGGATTCAATCTTTGTCTGCAGAATACCAATATCTGGATTCAATTTTTGTCTGCAGAATACCAATATCTGGATTCAATCTTTGTCTGCAGAATACCAATATCTGGATTCAATCTTTGTCTGCAGAATACCAATATCTGGATTCAATCTTTGTCTGCAGAATACCAATATCTGGATTCAATCTTTGTCTGCAGAATACCAATATCTGGATTCAATCTTTGTCTGCAGAATACCAATATCTGGATTCAATCTTTGTCTGCAGAATACCAATATCTGGATTCAATCTTTGTCTGCAGAATATCAATATCTGGATTCAATCTTTGTCTGAAGAATGCCAATATCTGGATTCAATCTTTGTCTGCAGAATGCCAATATCTGGATTCAATCTTTGTCTGCAGAATGCCAATATCTGGATTCAATTTTTGTCTGCAGAATGTCAATATCTGGATTCAATCTTTGTCTGCAGAATGCCAATATCTGGATTCAATTTTTGTCTGCAGAATACCAATATCTGGATTCAATTTTTGTCTGCAGAATGTCAATATCTGGATTCAATCTTTGTCTGCAGAATGCCAATATCTGGATTCCCTTCCATCTAATGTAACTATATAATACCAAGTATTCCCAGTAGATCTCTAATTCTTGTCCATTTTTCCTCCTTGACAACAATTAGAGATTCTAATTTCCCAAACAAAAAAAGACACAAATCAATCGTGATATTGAAAAGAAAATATTCAATACTGTAAGCTTCTCTTTATTGTAAGCATTAGAATAGGTAGTCTACAATTTTGAGAATCTAAAATACTATTCAATGTTCAGTTACCGATGTGCATGTTTGGTTGTATATATATACATATATATATATATATATGTAAAGGTGGGGTTTAAGCGGACAGATTGACTTCATTGCACCGGGTTTTACCCAATATGGTTCAGTCCCTCTCCGCAGAAATGACAAAACAGCTGCCGAGAGTATTGCACAAAGCCAGTAGCTTCGGCAATAATTCTAGGAGTCTCTGGAAAAAAAATGCACTCATGAATAGAACGGCGCGTTCCGGATTCTAACCCACGACCTTCGACTCGCAATGCAAGGCTTTAACCACTTAGCCACAGAGACCCACATATATGTATGTATGTATGTGTGTGTGTATGTGTGTGTCTGTGTGTGTCTTTAAAAAAACTTAATATATTTAAACAAGTGTCTAAAGTCGAAAGAATGACTTCATTTCACTAGGTTTGACCTCATATGGCTCGGTCTCTATCCGCAGAAATAGAGCGCTACTGCCACAAGTATTGCACAAAGCACAAACTCCGTCGCTACTGCAACAATCCTAGGGATCTGGGGAAAAATGCACTCGGGAAACAAAACGACACAGTCCGAGCTCGATCACATGACTTTTTGTAATACAAGGCAAAATCTTAACCACTTAGTCCCACCTACCAACATATGTATAAACAACATACATCTAATATACGTATATATATATGTGTGTGTATAGCATATGTCATTAGAACTTAGTGCAGCAACAAATGCAACATATTCTTTTATGTTCTTTTCAGTCAAATGTATTGTGTTTAATCTCTCATTTATTTATTTCAGTTCTAATGTTCCCCTTCAGTTCGTTTTTTGGTCTTCCATTTTTTCGTTTACGCACTTGTGTTTACCTCCTACGTACACTAGTCGTAACAAAGTTAGTTTCCGTGCTTATCACTTGTCCTTTGTTTACCTCCTCCGTACACTAGTCGTAACAAAATTAGTCTCCATGCTTATCACTTGTCCTTTCCATCACCATATATATATATCAGTCTATAACTCATCAGTTTTTGTAGTACTATCACTATAGCACTCGGGACATGTGGTCCGATCCCTGCCTTAACAAATCCAACAGCGTCAAGAGACCCAACACGCCAATTCGATGTTGATTGATCAATCTTTTTTGCATATTTGGTATGTCGTTCTTTGTGGGCTGTACCAATATCAACACCCATCTTTCTCACTCTGGTCAGCGATTGTGTTTCCCAACACTGAAACTTCATTGTTTGGAAAGTTTCTCTTACTGCGTTCAGAATATTAATTCGTACACTATAGATTTATATATATATATCTTCTTCATTCTTCGCCCCAGGAAGCATTCCACGGCCTTTCAAGCCCGCCTATCCAAGGCCATCCCTTCCAGATCTCCTCCTTGCAGAGTCCGTCTTCTTCCTCGGGTGGTGAGCTATGAATTTTCCAGGTTGTGGTTTCTGTAGTTATCTAGTGTTTTTTTTTTAAAGAGTGGGGTAGCTAGCCCCAAGCCAAACCTTATTACCCTCCTCTTACGACATGCGTGGCAGGTAACAGTGGTTCTATTCTTTACACTCCAATTTCGGCCCCGGTAACCACTTGGGCGATTATATATATATCTTTATTCGCTTCCTGTCAATATATTTGATGAGAATGGAATAAAATGATGTCAATATTGTACCCTGAATTATAGAAGGAGTACCGTTTCAATCGATAGTTGGACAGATTGACACTTCTTGTCTAAATATTACAGCTCAAGATGAACAATTAGAAAACATGTACATAAACTAGCAAAACTCTACTTCTGTAATATGTGCTGATGTGCAGGGCCATGTTACATTGATTAAGTCCAACATTAGTGAGACTATGTTTGAATTTGTTATGTTCTGTTAGAAAAATATTTTGGCAGACATATGCAATGCTTGTGTGAGCCGTTATAGTCTAGTAATTAGTGTACCTGCTTCATAGATGAGTTGTTTTGTTATCTATAAGATCTTCCTGTGTGAGAAAGAGATCAGAGCACATATGGTTACTCGCCGAAGTGCAATGATGATGGTACAATCAATCAATCAATCAATCAATCAATTTGTTATCTGATTCCAGAGTTGTGGTGGTATTTATTTCAAACATTAGTCTCTCTAGTTGACAGAATCTATATATAGTCCTCTCTAGTACCGTCTCGTAAATGTGTTCCATGTGATGTTTACGAACGATAAAAATAGACCTCACGATTCAGAAGCAACGGCAAATACTGAACGTATAAGTTGTGCATAGAAAAATCAACGACTCGTTTAGTATAGTGGATGGAAGGTCATGTAAGGACATATCACGATTTGTATTTTCATGAGATGCTAGTGCCAGCAATAATACTAGCAGACGTTAGTACCAGCAATCATCTGCAGACGTTAGTCCAGCAATCATATTAGCAGACTTATACCAGCAATCATACTAGCAGAAGTTGGTGCCAGCAATCATATTAGCGAAGTTGTGCCGCAATCTATTACCAGAGTTAGTGCCAGCAATCATATTGCGAAGTTGGTGCCAGCAATCATATTGCGAAGTTGTGCCGCAATCATATTCCAAGTTAGTCAGCAATCATAGCGAGTTAGTGCCAGCAATCATATTAGCAGACGTTGTACCGCAATCATACTAGTAGAAGTTAGTGCAGCAATCATATTAGCGAGTTGTGCCGCAATCATATTAGCGAAGTTGTGCAGCAATCATATTAGCAGAAGTTAGTGCCGCAATCATATAGTAGAGTTAGTGCCGCAATCATATTAGCGAAGTTAGTGCCGCAATCATATTAGTAGAAGTTGGTGCCAGCAATCATATTTACAGACATTAGTACCAGCAATCATATTAGCAGAAGTTAGTGCCAGCAATCATATTAGCAGAAGTTAGTGCCAGCAATCACATTAGCAGACGTTAGTGCCAGCAATCATATTAGCAGACGTTAGTACCAGCAATCATATTAGCAGAAGTTAGTGCCAGCAATCATATTAGCAGAAGTTGGTGCCAGCAATCATATTAGTAGAAGTTAGTGCCAGCAATCACATTAGCATAAGTTAGTGCCCGCAATCATATTAGCAGAAGTTGGTACCAGCAATCATATTAGCAGAAGTTGGTACCAGCAATCATATTAGCAGAAGTTGGTGCCAGCAATCATATTAGCAGAAGTTAGGTGCCGCAATCATATTAGCAGAAGTTGGTACCAGCAATCATATTAGCAGAAGTTAGTGCCAGCAATCATATTAGTAGAAGTTGGTGCCAGCAATCATATTACCAGAAGTGAGTGCCCGCAATCATATTAGCAGAAGTTGGTGCCAGCAATTATATTAGCAGAAGTTAGTGCCGCAATCATATTGCAGAAGTTAGTGCCAGCAATCATATTAGCGAATTAGTGCCAGCAATCATTTAGAAGTTGATGCCAGCAATCTATTACCAAGTTAGTGCCAGCAATCATATTACCAGAAGTTGGTGCCAGCAATCATACTAGTAGAAGTTAGTGCCAGCAATCTACTATCAAGTTGTCACAGACTTATGTAGGTAACAACGAAAGAAAATTTGGCTTGATGTCTGTGTTGTTGACCACTGCTGAAATCTTATGTGTGTGTGTGTGCTTGGAGAGAACCAACAAATTCTATCTTCTTCATTTCATCAAAATTGTCAGAGAGTTATCTATCTTTATCATAGATTTCCAAACTTCTTCGGCCTACCCCCAGTTTGCAAGACAAACTATGTAACGCCCCCTCCCCATTATAACAGTTTGCCAACGCCCCCCACCATCCATATATAATAAATAGTAATTCCTCTCGTACCGTTATAGGTTACATAGGGCATGCAAGTAATTTCTCCATACCGTTCTATCCTGGGCAACTCGCTGAATCTCATCCATGGAACTGAGACCGATATTTCCTGCCTCTCTCAGCAAAGTTCGTTTCAGGTCTCTTTAGGTCGACCTCTCTTTCTTGAACCCTTTGCATCCCACTTCAATGCCTGCTTTGATATTCGTTGATCATTTTTCCTCAAGGTGTGCCCAGCATATCTCCATCTTCTCTTTCTTATAAGTACTGATGTACGTTCAGGACTGATGTTATACCAATTTGTTCTGTCTCAATTCCTAAGTCGCTACTTCCCAGTATAATTAGATAGGTTTGAATGTTTCAATATGTAATCGTCCATTTGTAGTGTTCGTCGAAATTCGTTACTCTTGTTGTGTCGTTTGCTTGATAAAGGCCTTTTGGTCGAAACGTTGCTGTATATCGTCACTGTTTCTGTATTTTGTAAAACTATAGTACTTTGTTTTGACGTGTTTCGCTACTTCCCAGTACTATGATCAAATACTTCATCTCTGTCATGACTAGTTTTATTCCAACATTTGATATCAACGTCCCGGTCTAACATCGATAACATATATATGGACTTGTTTCGTCTTTACAGACGGTCAATTAGCATTTTTCAGCAAATGGAAGAATAACTAATGAAATTCAACACAGATGCAACAAAGCAAATCAAATGATAAGGCAAATGGCGCCAATTTTAAGATGCAAACACGTCACCGTGAACACAAAAAGAGCAATGTTCAACACAATATTTCTCCCCACATTATGTTACCAGTGCCAAACCTGCACGCTGACAACAAACGATAGAAGAAAACTAGTCACAACAGAGATGAAGTGTCTACGCAGAATGCTGGGTGGAACAAGAAGAGACCGGTTGAGAAATGAAGACATCAGGAAAAAGTGGGTACAACATCAGTACTAGACTTCATCAGAAACAACAAATTAAATGGTTCGGCCACGTAAGCAGATTACCACCAGACAGTGCACCCCAAAGATCAATGCTGCTCCGATACAATGGGTACAAAGTAAAAGGCCGGCCACGCAAAGATGGACCTCAGAGATAACAGAGGCGACGAAAGAGACTATCTACGAAGCGCATACTAGGGCCCGTTTTAGAAATCTCTTCCTGACCTGACGCTGTGAGGCATACAGGATTCGAGAAAGAAGAAGAAGAAGAACAGACAGTCAATTGGCAAGTGTTTTACTGTGACAACTTCTGAGTTTTCTCTTTTCTCTCTTAACGTTCAGCTCATACATAAGTCTCGATTGCATAATCAATGACCAATATATCTCTAATAGCATAATCTCAGGAGAAAGATCGTTTTATACAAATGTTTTTTTAGTGTTCATGGAGACATGCTTGTATCTAAAATTGGTGGCACTTTTTCTATGGTTTGATTTGCTTTATTGCATCTAAGTTGGATTATTCTTTAATTCTTCCATGACAGTGTCACTTCTAAAGCAGAAGTTTGTTCAAGTCACAACCATGCATTCTTCGTCACTTCCGCTTCAATATCATTCTAAATTGCTCAGGAAAACGACACTATTTAAATGTATCGCAATGTGACAAACGGGATGTTGAAGGTGAAGGACATCTGACAAAACTAGAACATGTCAACTCGTACTGTATCAGGGTCATATAACAAACATGAAACCAAAGATGAAACATGAAACTCATTTCTTAGATCACAATGATACAGAAGTATGAAGAATTTGTCATGACAAAATTTCAGGCATTCTACTTTCTTTTTATTTTGTCGTTATATTGTTACTGCATTGTTGCCCAGTGTCGTGGTTTTGGTTTTTGTCATGCGCTGTTCTAGTAGCTTGGGTGATAGTTCTTTTTTGACAGGATACTCCTATGCCATCTAACTATTTTCGTGGTCTTTCTCTCGCTTTTCTTCCTGATATTCTGTTGTAGAAGACTGTATACTGTGGAGTTTCGTTGCATTTTTATTAAGTGATAAAATCAATTCATTCTTTGTTTCTCAATGTCATTCAAGATAAAGACCTTTTGGCCGAAACGTTGCTGTATATTGTTATTGTTTTTGTATTTGTAAAACTACAGTACTTTGTTATTACGTGTTGCGCCATTGTCGTTCAAGCAAGGTTCTATCCCAATTTTTTGTCTTGGGCTGATGGTGATGACTTTGTCTTATGATGATGTTGGTGACTCTGTCTTATGCTGATGTTGGTGACGCTGTCTTATGCTGATGTTGGTGACTCTGTCTTATGCTGATGTTGGTGACGCTGTCTTATGCTGATGTTGGTGACTCTGTCTTATGATGATGTTGGTGACGCTGTCTTATGATGATGTTGGTGACTCTGTCTTATGCTGATGTTGGTGACGCTGTCTTATGCTGATGTTGGTGACTCTGTCTTATGCTGATGTTGGTGACGCTGTCTTATGCTGATGTTGGTGACTCTGTCTTATGCTGATGTTGGTGACGCTGTCTTATGCTGATGTTGGTGACTCTGTCTTATGCTGATGTTGGTGACTCTGTCTTATGATGATGTTGGTTACTCTGTCTTATGATGATGTTGGTGACGCTGTCTTATCTGATGTTTAAGGCATTATCATGTGGCTATTAGATCCCATATATGCACTGTTCTGTAAACCGCAGGAAAGAGTAGAGAAAGCATAGAAATACCTAGAAAAGAGAACTGGAGACTGGTATTTAAAATATAGGCAAGAAGGGTAAATACTTGAAAGGATGACAAGACAGAGGAAGTACTGGAAGATGTTTGTTGAAGACCTGTGCTCTGTTGAGAGTTGAAAGGTAAAAGAAGAAGTTCTGTCTGCTCTAACTTCCGCTCTCTCGCCTAAATGCATGCACACTAAAGTTTCGCTAAATCGAACAAATAAAGACTATATGGGAAATATGTATGAATACTTCTAGACTGTAGAACTCAGAACGTATAACAACCCTAATACATCGACCACATTTTATTAAGAAAATTGAAAAGCTTGTGCCATTTCTGGGGAATAATAACTTTTAGACGTTCTGATAAATCTCTGAAATCATGAAAAATACTTCTTATTCTTCTTCTCTTCCACCATTTACTTCTTTATAGAAGTGTTGGGAGGGAGGAGGGGGACGTAGTGATCGTGTGTGTGCTTGTTCTTCTCTTCCATCATTTACTTCTTTATAAAGTGTTGGGAGGGGACATAGTGATCTTGTGTGCTTGTTAACACTTTACTATCCATCATTTTTCTTAAAAGCTGTGTCTGAGAACGTCGTCGATCTTCGTGTGTCTTTCTTCTTCTTCATCATTTACTTCTTTATGAGTGTTGGGAGGCTAGTGATCGTGTGTGTGCTTGTTCTTCTCTTCCATCATTTACTTTAAAAGTGTTGGAGGCAGACAGTAGTGATCTTGTGCTTGTTTTAAGGCACTTTGTAAGCTGATATTCATTTCAAGGCTGTTTTGATGCCGCGCTCCATCTTCGTGTCTTCTTGCTTTGTACTCATTATACTTTTTCTGTGTGGCTCTCTGTGGTAGGCGATACCAGGACATTCTTCTCAGGTGACCAAACCATTTAATCGTTGTTCTTATGAATTGAATGACTGGTTTCACCCAGTCTCCTTCTGATTCTTCGTTTCTAATTTTGTCTCTTGTCACCTGCAGCTCTTCTAAGAACCTCATCTATGTCGTTATGATTTTCGATCATTAGCTGCTGTATTGGCCATGTTTGACACTGGTAACATAGTGTTGGCCAGAATATTGTTCTTATAAAATTTGCTTTAGTTGCTAGCGGTATCTCTTTATGTGACAACAAATAACAAATACATGGTTATATAAAGACATTACCAATACTATAGATGAAGTCTTCTTGAGGAACTGAAGAGTGCTCGAATATCCTGGCAAACCATAACGAAAACAGACAGAGACCGAGAAAAGTGGCGAGCAACTGTTGAGGCCCTATGCTCCACGAGGAGCGGAGAGGAATAAGTAAGTATTCCATCTGTACAATATTCTGACCTTCATATTCCCCAAGGTTATCATGTGTTAGATTATGACTAACAAAATATTCATATCAAAATGACTGTTCCACAAATTACACTGAACACTGACATAGTAATAGCGACCATTTCAACGATATATTCCACTAGGAGCGCTGAATTGAAATAATAATATAAATGATAATTGTAAGTTGCAATCCTTCCTATGATCCATCGGGAGCGGAAAGTAATAAGAGAGAAAGATCAGATGTCAATATCTGGTTATGTGTATTTAATGTGTTTGTAACGCTCAAGAAAATAGTCATGATAATTATCTTTCTACTTTTTTCTAATCTTGTTTTGCATCACAGCGTCAGGATAAAAAAAGATTTATAGAACGGGTTTTTGTGTGTGCTTCATAAATAGTGTTTTTCATTGCCTCTGTTACTTCTGAGATCCGTCTTTTTCGTGGACGGTCTTTTACTTTGTACCCACTGTATCGGAGCAATATTGATCTTTGGGGTGCACTGTCTTTTGACAATCTGCTTATGTGGCGACATCATTTAATTTGTTTCTTGATGAAGTTCAGTATTGATGTTGTACCAACCTTTTTTGTACAGATGTCTTCATTTCTCAAATTGTCTCTTCTTAATATTCGCAGCATTCTGCGTAGAGACTTAATCTCTGTCGCGTAGTATAAGGCAGAAACGGTTCGTCCCATTAAGAACATCATGCAGGACCCATTCAACCTTTTTTTCCGTACCAGAGCATAAGGAAGTGGAATGTAATGGACGAGAAGAGCATCTGGCTGGCTGATACAGAGGTGGTCGAGGAAGGATAATCAGTGGATAGTACAGATATCAGCATTGTCATAAGAGCAGTATATCGTATAGATGACTGAAAACTTTCATAAATATGTATCTCTTAACTAGAGTAAGTAGAACGGATTATCGGAATGCATAAACGTTATCCTACCGACTCCGACACAAGAGGGTTCTGCGTTCAATCCCATATTCAACGTTCCACACGTACGACAATAATTCTCATAGAATGTTCCTCCTACCTCTTGCATACTAGGCTCTAGAAATGTGAAGTAACAGATACTTCATACCATATGGTCTAAAAATACTACGGGAAATTATAGTGAAGGGGATTGAAGTAAAACTGGTCGCCCGTGTATCGTAAGAGGCGACTGAAATATGGGAATGGGGAAGCCAGGCTTGTAAATAAATAACGTCGCAGAAATTTGATGTGCTGACCTACTTGTAGGCGCATAACTGGCACAATGTACACTCGCTCTTTTGCTCGGATCACATACAAATCACAAAGAGTGGTTAACAAGTTGTCGATATGGAGCTTTCTGTCGAAGAAGAAGTAAAACTGGGAACTGCCAAACACGAGCATTTTGTGAGAGCATTTTGTGAGAGCATTTTGTGAGAGCATTTTGTGAGAGCATTTTGTGAGAGGCACGAGACATTTGATTAATCAACAGAGAATGGATGTAATTATAGTTCGTTCCAAATTCGTGATCACACTAAGGTTTAATTTGTACGAAATCTATCTGATGGATACAAGTAATTTTTGCATGCAGTCTTATATACCTCACGACTTTACGAATCCATGTTTAACTAATTGGTAGGTAGCTTAGTTGATGCAAAAAACGTTTTTGTTATATAATTTTGCATAAGCACAACAAAATGATAATCACAGTTTAGAACTTACAGTAATACACAAAATGGTGGCGAATGATTGCAAAGGCGTATTCCTATTATATATTATAAAAGAAAGGTCACATAGTGAACAAATGATACCTTCCACTTCTATAAATGAAAGTAAATGTTGCGTACATACGCCAATGACAGTCTGTAGGAAACATTGTGAACTGATTAATTCCACGGGATTCCCAATTTTGACGTGCACTGAATTGCATTTGGAACACGGAAATGCTTAGTTATAGACAAACTTGACAATCGTACTGTAAAATTTCGACAAGTATACCAGATCAACATCGCGGTAAATTTAGTAGTAACATATAATCAAATTCTTACAGAACTAAAGGTTTGGGCCGGCAAAAAATACTTTTGGAACGTCGTCACTGTTACCTATATAAAAATGCAAAATCAAGAATTTCTGTCAAGTGGATGATTTTATATCGGTCGGTAAAGATGATCACGAATTTTGGAACGAACTATAGTCGTTATACTCTGGTAAAGATATTGTGATGGAAGTTGGAACTATTTTACGAAACACGGACAAGTTTTGCTTCAACCCTCTTCTCTATAAATTTCCCGTAGTATTTTCAGACCATAGGTTATGAAGTACCTGTTACTTCACATTTCTAGAGCCTAGTATGGAAGAGGTAGGAGGAACATTTATGGATCTATCCGGAGTAATGTGATGATGATGATGCTTCACACTATTCATTAATGCTCCAGTCTAACTTGTTTTGTTGTATTTCTGTCCCTAGGTGATCACTTCTGTCTAGTATTTTGTTGTATCTATTGTACTTGCTTATGTGTGTTCTCCATAGACTGTAGTTGTGTTACTGTACATAATGACAACTTCATAAACTGTAGTTGAGTTACTGTACATAATGACAACTTCCTAAACTGTAGTTGAGTTACTGTACATAATGACAACTTCATAAACTGTAGTTGAGTTACTGTACATAATGACAACTTCATAAACTGTAGTTGAGTTACTGTACATAATGACAACTTCATAAACTGTAGTTGAGTTACTGTACATAATGACAACTTCATAAACTGTAGTTGAGTTACTGTACATAATGACAACTTCATAAACTGTAGTTGAGTTACTGTACATAATGACAACTTCATAAACTGTAGTTGAGTTACTGTACATAATGACAACTTCATAAACTGTAGTTGAGTTACTGTACATAATGACAACTTCATAAACTGTAGTTGAGTTACTGTACATAATGACAACTTCATAAACTGTAGTTGAGTTACTGTACATAATGACAACTTCATAAACTGTAGTTGAGTTACTGTACATAATGACAACTTCATAAACTGTAGTTGAGTTACTGTACATAATGACAACTTCATAAACTGTAATTGAGTTACTGTACATAATGACAACTTCATAAACTGTAGTTGAGTTACTGTACATAATGACAACTTCATAAACTGTAGTTGAGTTACTGTACATAATGACAACTTCATTGAATGTAGTTGTGTTACTGTACATAATGACAACTTCATAGAATGTAGTTGTGTTACTGTACATAATGACAACTTCATAGAATGTAGTTGTGTTACTGTACATAATGACAACTTCATAAACTGTAGTTGAGTTACTGTACATAATGACAACTTCATAAACTGTAGTTGTGTTACTGTACATAATGACAACTTCATAAACTGTAGTTGAGTTACTGTACATAATGACAACTTCATAAACTGTAGTTGAGTTACTGTACATAATGACAACTTCATAGAATGTAGTTGTGTTACTGTACATAATGACAACTTCATAGACTGTAGTTGAGTTACTGTACATAATGACAACTTCATAGACTGTAGTTGAGTTACTGTACATAATGACAACTTCATAGACTGTAGTTGTGTTACTGTACATAATGACAACTTCATAGACTGTAGTTGTGTTACTGTACATAATGACAACTTCATAAGCTGTAGTTGTGTTACACATTATGGCAAAGGTAATTTGATGTTGATGAATCTTACAATGTCCAGGGTCTCATGTCTAAGGGGTTAAATCGGTTATCTTAGCCGTTCGTCGGAAGGTCTGGGTTCAAATCCGAACTATACTGTTCTGTTCACGAGCGCATTTTTGTCCGTTTTAAAATTTGAGTGTTGTACAAAGCACAAACTTCGTAGTTTCAACTGAATGTTGTACAAAGCACGAACTTCGTAGTTTCAACTGAATGTTGTACAAAGCACGAACTTCGTAGCTTCAACTGAATGTTGTATAAAGCACGAACTTCGTAGCTTCAACTGAATGTTGTACAAAGAACGAACTTCTTAACTTCAGCAACAATCCTAGAGATCTTATGAAAAAATTACACATGTGACGCGGTGATGGATACGAGCCCATAATCTTTAGAACTACAGGCAAACGACTTAACTACTTCACCATAAAGATCTCCACATTTTTTTCTAATCTCACTACGAACGTTGTGGAATTTAGAGTTCTTGTTTTGTGTAATATTTTTGGTATGTATCTTGTCATTTCTGCAGGGAGAAGCCGAGCCAGATTTGGAACCTCGGTGCAATATTCTTGGTATGTATCTTGTCATTTCTGCAGGAGAAAGCGAGCCAGATTTGGAACCTCGGTGCAATATTCTTGGTATGTATCTTGTCATTTCTGCAGAGAGAAGCCGAGCCAGATTTGGAACCTCGGTGCAATATTCTTGGTATGTATCTTGTCATTTCTGCAGAGAGAAGCCGAGCCAGATTTGGAACCTCGGTGCAATATTCTTGGTATGTATCTTGTCATTTCTGCAGAGAGAAGCCGAACCAGATTTGGAACCTCGGTGCAATATTCTTGGTATGTATCTTGTCATTTCTGCAGAGAGGAGCCGAGCCAGATTTGGAACCTCGGTGCAATATTCTTGGTATGTATCTTGTCATTTCTGCAGAGAGAAGCCGAGCCAGATTTGGAACCTCGGTGCAATAATCTTGGTATGTATCTTGTCATTTCTGCAGAGAGAAGCCGAGCCAGATTTGGAACCTCGGTGCAATATTCTTGGTATGTATCTTGTCATTTCTGCAGGGAGAAGCCGAGCCAGATTTGGAACCTCGGTGCAATATTCTTGGTATGTATCTTGTCATTTCTGCAGAGAGAAGCCGAGCCAGATTTGGAACCTCGGTGCAATATTCTTGGTATGTATCTTGTCATTTCTGCAGAGAGAAGCCGAGCCAGATTTGGAACCTCGGTACAATAATCTTGGTATGTATCTTGTCATTTCTGCAGGGAGAAGCCGAGCCAGATTTGGAACCTCGGTGCAATATTCTTGGTATGTATCTTGTCATTTCTGCAGGGAGAAGCCGAGCCAGATTTGGAACCTCGGTGCAATATTCTTGGTATGTATCTTGTCATTTCTGCAGGGAGAAGCCGAGCCAGATTTGGAACCTCGGTGCAATATTCTTGGTATGTATCTTGTCATTTCTGCAGGGAGAAGCCGAGCCAGATTTGGAACCTCGGTGCAATATTCTTGGTATGTATCTTGTCATTTCTGCAGAGAGAAGCCGAGCCAGATTTGGAACCTCGGTGCAATATTCTTGGTATGTATCTTGTCATTTCTGCAGAGAGAAGCCGAGCCAGATTTGGAACCTCGGTACAATAATCTTGGTATGTATCTTGTCATTTCTGCAGGGAGAAGCCGAGCCAGATTTGGAACCTCGGTGCAATATTCTTGGTATGTATCTTGTCATTTCTGCAGGGAGAAGCCGAGCCAGATTTGGAACCTCGGTGCAATATTCTTGGTATGTATCTTGTCATTTCTGCAGAGAGAAGCCGAGCCAGATTTGGAACCTCGGTGCAATATTCTTGGTATGTATCTTGTCATTTCTGCAGAGAGAAGCCGAGCCAGATTTGGAACCTCGGTGCAATATTCTTGGTATGTATCTTGTCATTTCTGCAGAGAGAAGCCGAGCCAGATTTGGAACCTCGGTGCAATATTCTTGGTATGTATCTATTCATTTCTGCAGGGAGAAGCCGAGCCAGATTTGGAACCTCGGTACAATACTCTTGGTAAGTATCTTGTCATTTCTGCAGGGAGAAGCCGAGCCAGATTTGGAACCTCGGTGCAATATTCTTGGTATGTATCTTGTCATTTCTGCAGGGAGAAGCCGAGCCAGATTTGGAACCTCGGTGCAATATTCTTGGTATGTATCTTGTCATTTCTGCAGGGAGAAGCCGAGCCAGATTTGGAACCTCGGTACAATACTCTTGGTAAGTATCTTGTCATTTCTGCAGGGAGAAGCCGAGCCAGATTTGGAACCTCGGTGCAATATTCTTGGTATGTATCTTGTCATTTCTGCAGGGAGAAGCCTAGCCAGATTTGGAACCTCGGTGCAATATTCTTGGTATGTATCTTGTCATTTCTGCAGGGAGAAGCCGAGCCAGATTTGGAACCTCGGTACAATACTCTTGGTAAGTATCTTGTCATTTCTGCAGGGAGAAGCCGAGCCAGATTTGGAACCTCGGTGCAATACTCTTGGTAAGTATCTTGTCATTTCTGCAGGGAGAAGCCGAGCCAGATTTGGAACCTCGGTGCAATACTCTTTATAAGTATCTTGTCATTTCTGCAGGGAGAAGCCGAGCCAGATTTGTAACCTCGGTACAACAATAAAGTCATTCCTACGTGGTTAGACACGCTATACAATGTACTAGGACAAACTGTAACAAAGAATAGAATAGTTACAGAGATCAACAAGTACTCGTATAATGAGATCAGAAAGCAATATGGTGGATCTGACACAAAGAGAACGCTTCAGTACATTTTACCCGCTAGAACAAATGAGAAAATTATGTAGCTGGCGAGGAACATTTTCTCAAATCTTCAGCTTCAAAACATTGCAAACATGAAACTTATGATAGTTGGAACAGATAGTCATTTTCATCATTTCGCTTCATATAACAATGTTTGGTTATACGATGTCTTCAAATTTCCTATTGTCAATATGATGCTAGCATGGTTAGTGACTTCTTCTGTCTTCTGTCTATATGATTGTTGGTGTGTATGACTTCTTCTTGTCTTCTATCTATATGATTGTTATGTGTGGTCATTGTCTTCTCCTTGCCCTCAGTCTATATGATTGTTATGTGGTCAGGTTACATTTCCTTGTCTTCTGTCTATATGATTGTTATGTAATCAGGTTACATCTTCTTGTTTTCTGTCCAGATGGTGTAACGATAAGAATTCCACCATCAGCAAATCTACTATTTCCTGCGTGCAATTGTCATATGTTCAATTGTCATATGTTCAATTGTCATATGTTCAATTGTCATATGCTCAATTGTCATATGTTCAATAAGTATATGTTTAATTGTCATATGTTTAATTATCATATGTTCAATTGTTATATGGGCAATTGTTAAATGTTTGCGCCCGAGTGGTTACCGGGGCCCAAATTTAGGGTGTGAAGAATAGAACCACTGTTACCTTCCACGCATGTCGTAAGAGGCGCTTAAGGAGGTTTGGCTGAAATCGGATGCACATGTTCTAAACGTGTAGAAGTCTGTGCGTTTAGGGGCGAACCAAACCAATGTGCAACGTCTTGGTAAAGATCAAACATATCACAAAGATTGATTAAAATTGGTCGTAAAGAACGAACGCAAAGAAGAAGAAGAAGAAAGAAGAGAGAGTTATATGTTCAATTGTCATATGTTTAATTTTCATGTGTTCAATTGCCATGTGTGCAATTATCTTGTATTTATTTGTCTGATTACCATTTGTGTGTGTGTGCAAACTTATCATTGATTTCTTCTACTCTAAACTCATATATAATTTGTTCTACGCTAAACTAATATATGATATGTTCTACGCTAAACTCATATATAATATGCTCTACTTTAAACTCATATATGATTTGTTCTACTCTAAACTCATATATAATATGTTCTACTTTAAACTCATATATGATTTGTTCTACTCTAAACTCATATATAATTTGTTCTACGCTAAACTAATATATGATATGTTCTACTTTAAACTCATATATGATATGTTCTACTCTAAACTCATATATGATATGTTCTACTCTAAACTCATATATAATATGTTCTACGCTAAACTCATATATGATATGTTCTACTCTAAACTCATATATGATATGTTCTACTCTAAACTCATATATAATATGTTCTACTCTAAACTCATATATAATATGTTCTACTTTAAACTCATATATGATATGTTCTACTTTAAACTCATATATAATTTGTTCTACGCTAAACTAATATATAATTTGTTCTACGCTAAACTCATATATGATATGTTCTACTCTAAACTCATATATAATTTGTTCTACGCTAAACTCATATATGATATGTTCTACTTTAAACTCATATATGATATGTTCTACTCTAAACTCATATATGATATGTTTTACGCTTAACTCATATATGATATGTTCTACTTTAAACTCATATATAATATGTTCTAAGCTAAACTCATATATGATATGTTCTACTTTAAACTCATATATGATATGTTCTACTTTAAACTCATATATGATATGTTCTACTCTAAACTCATATATGATATGTTCTACTTTAAACTCATATATAATATGTTCTACTTTAAACTCATATATGATATGTTCTACTTTAAACTCATATATGATATGTTCTACTCTAAACTCATATATGATATGTTCTACTTTAAACTCATATATGATATGTTCTACTCTAAACTCATATATGATATGTTCTACTCTAAACTCATATATGATATGTTCTACTTTAAACTCATATATGATATGTTCTACTCTAAACTCATATATGATATGTTCTACTTTAAACTCATATATAATATGTTCTACTTTAAACTCATATATGATATGTTCTACTTTAAACTCATATATAATTTGTTCTACGCTTAACTCATATAACTGTTACCACATCTAAAAGTAAACAAATAAAAAAGATATCTCATAATCCCTATGAAGACCACGCCTATATACTTAAAAACCTCTGCAACCAAAACTTGAAGAAGGTTCTTGAAAATGAATATAATGTAAACAAAGACTGTAAAGAACTAGTCAATAGAAATCGTGTTTGACAGAGTTAGGATAAAATCCCTGGAGAACTATCACGAACTGGCGTATTGTTGAAGTCGTTGTGTTTTAATAAAGTTGTTATTGTCAATGTTGCATTCTTTGTTGTTGCAGTTATGTTTGGCATGTTTAAATTCAAACTAGCAACAACGGTTACTGTTCGTTCATTCAGTATAGTGACCTTTACGGAAGTTAGTTCCCAGGACAGCTCTCTTATAAAACATCACAATTTTTTTCGATCCAGAAGCACTTGAGCTTTCAGCTCTTCGGCTCGGTGTCATGGACATCGTAACCCTTCGGTTCGGTGCCACGAACACCGTGAATCTGGGGAACTTGTGGCTTTTCTGCCGAATTTAATTCAACCCGCAGACACAGAGGCTAGTCACCCGCAGTCCAACGCGCTACGAGCACGCTGGGCAGGCGGGCAAACATCACTATTATAAACCAGGTATAAGGAGAGAACATTGGGTTGTCTAACATGTTCCGTAGTTATTTCCGAGGTTTAGTTTAGTCATCGGATCATCATCACTGCACGTCGAACTAATAAGTCCATAAGTATCCGATCTTCCTCTCAGTATGTCTCTCAGCGTGTGGCGACTAACGTCACCGGTTCTTTGTTCGTTTACTATTCTTCTTTGGCTACCAGCATAGTGTTCTTGTCTAGCTACACCACACTTAACTTGGAATTCTTGCAGTCTGGTTAGTATTGCAGATTCACCACTATTACTTGAATCGTGTACATCAGCCTTGTCCATTACTCGCCCGCTTTTTACAGCAGCAATACCTGTAAGCCTATCAGCGCGTTCATGTCTCCTTACACCTGCATGTTTGTCAGCTTAGACCACCCCAGCGACTCCATCCATTGTCTCCGAGTCCATCCTGTTTTAATCTTTCTGAGCATACTCATTGAGTCACTGAGAAAACATGCAGGGATAGAAGTCTTTTAGGAGGTAGGGTACCAAGTGCCGAGTACTTCACATTTCTAGCCTCAAGTGGTCAGGAGGTAGGAAGGTTATTTCCTTTCCTCAAGTGTAGAGCGTCGTGTGTGGGATTGAACATACACCCCTCTTTTGTCCGATTCGTTAGCTGAAAGCACTATGCTTTACACACATCCACCGCACTACATACACCGTGTATAAGTGCTTTTGAATATAAGTGTTACAGAAAAACCCTCCGTATACCATGGACAGAGAAAAGTCGCCCGTGTACCATGGACAGAGAAGAGAAGACACAAAGCTATCTGGGAGCAACTCAAAATCAAAGAAAACTGGCTGATGCAACTAATTTTCTTTCAGAGATGTCTTTCTTACAAGAAGATCTCAGCGTAGTGCACAAACTCCGTTGCACTGGTGATGGTCCACGAAAAATATCTCAATATAAATAGATAACAAGTACTCAGAATGAAAATATTCTGGAACCCTTATCTTCTATGCAATACGACAAGACAACTGATGATTTAGCATTTATTTCATTTGTTATCACATGTCCATGATATTTTTAGAATCATATGAAATAATTTGTTTTCAAATTTATTGACACTTGATGGAGGAAAAAAAAAAAGGGGAGAGGGGGAGGAGGGAGGACACAGCCCAAATTTCAATATCCGTCTCGCAATTCTGTTGGCTAAATTATACAGTACTGATTTGGTTACAAAATGCAAAACAAAATTACTCAGTTTTTACGGCTTAGTAATTCTGCCTACTCTGGTATTTAGTTTCCCGATGCATTACTTTTTTCTTCTTAAAAAATATCGTTTACAAAATTCTAGTCACATATGTAATACTCGTTATATGTGAAATGTACATATCAAGTATAAATATGTGTGTGTATGACACAAAACGTTCAAATTGTGTAGAAACGCAAATGCTTAGATCATACATTTTGTTTCGTCAATGTGTTTCTAGGGTCCTAAAGGAGAGCAAAGAATAGTAACACTGCGACCTACAAGGCATGTCGTAAGAGACGACTAAGGTAGGGGCCTACAGAAGCTATCCTAGGAAATAAAAACTTGCAGAAATCAGATGGGCTTGTCTACTTGTAGGCGCATAACTGGCACAACGTACAATCACATACAAATCACATACAAATCACATACAAATCACATACAAATCACATACAAATCACAAAGTGTGGTTAGCAAGTGATCAATACAGAGAGTTTGAAGTAAAAGAAGAAGAAGAATATGATGAGCAAAGAAGAGAAAAGAATCAAAAATACTTTCATACCTGTACATCGGGTAAACACTGTTACATAATCCTTTCATACCTGTACATCGAGTAAACACTGTTACATAATACTTTCATACCTGTACATCGAGTAAACACTGTTACATAATCCTTTCATACCTGTACATCGGGTAAACACTGTTACATAATCCTTTCATACCTGTACATCGAGTAAACACTGTTACATAATACTTCCATACCTGTACATCGGGTAAACAGTGTTACATAATCCTTTCATACCTGTACATCGAGTAAACACTGTTACATAATCCTTTCATACCTGTACATCGGGTAAACACTGTTACATAATCCTTTCATACCTGTACATCGGGTAAACACTGTTACATAATCCTTTCATACCTGTACATCGAGTAAACACTGTTACATAATCCTTTCATACCTGTACATCGGGTAAACACTGTTACATAATCCTTTCATACCTGTACATCGAGTAAACACTGTTACATAATCCTTTCATACCTGTACATCGGGTAAACACTGTTACATAATCCTATCATACCTGTACATCGAGTAAACACTGTTACATAATCCTTTCATACCTGTACATCGAGTAAACACTGTTACATAATCCTTTCATACCTGTACATCGAAGAAACAGTGTTACATAATCCTTTCATACCTGTACATCGAGTAAACACTGTTACATAATCCTTTCATACCTGTACATCGAGTAAACACTGTTACATAATCCTTCCATACCTGTACATCGGGTAAACACTGTTACATAATCCTTTCATACCTGTACATCGAGTAAACACTGTTACATAATCCTTCCATACCTGTACATCGAGTAAACACTGTTACATAATCCTTCCATATCTGAACATCGAGGAAACAGTTACATAATCCTTCCATATCTGAACATCGAGGAAACAGTTACATAATGATTTCATATCTGAACATCGAGGAAACAGTTACATAATGATTTCATATCTGAACATCGAGGAAACAGTTACATAATGCTTTCATATCTGAACATCGAGGAAACAGTGTTATATCATGGAAACTGAAATATTTGGTCACATTTAATGTTCCAGTGGTTTGAATAGAAAAGAAATGAGGGTGTGATTTCTAGAAGATGAGAGATGGAACGACCATGACAACGATGACTACATGACGTTAAAGAAACCTGAAACAAGAAGTTGGAGGAGGTGGAAGAATTTTCTAGGCACATATTTTTGTTTTCATTGTGGCTGTGATGAGAGCTCCGTTCTGCAAAGGACATTCTACATGAAGATCAGCAACATAGCTAATTAACACACTGGTTCTCCCTTGGTATACATGAGTGACAGTTGGACTCCAGACGCAAGTACTGTCCCACCAACACAAACACATGCCACACACGCCACACACGTACATATATACACTTCATACACAATCATGCCCGTCTGCCCAGCGTGTTCGTAGCGCGTTGTACTACAGGTGACAAGCTCCTGTGAGTGCGAGTTCAATTCCGCGGGCTGGCAGAAAAGCTACAGGTTCACCAGATTCACGGTGTTCGTGGCACCGAACCGAAGGGTTACTATGTCCACGGCACCTAGCCGAAGAGCTTTTCAAGTGCTCCTGAATCGGTAAAATAAAAAAAAAGGCACACTCATTGGTTATTGTTATTGGTTATTTGTTACTAAACTGACGTCATTGCACTCCGGGCAGACCCATAGGTGCTCAGTCTCCCCAACAGATATCGAAGAGTATGTATACTGATGGTTCCTGTGGCTCGTTGATTAAACACACCTCTCACTCTGCCTCTCAGGCATCCAGTTCGACTTGAACAACGGGTAACTCCAAACTGCCTAAATCGCTTGATCGATTCAACATCGATTTTAGTGTCCTCATCCAATAGAGAGTCGCGAAGAGACCGAAGAATATCCCCTTATCCATCTTCAACTCCCCAACAATCGATGCTGTTGATGCAAGCCTGGCCGCTCTCTCATTACCGTAAACACCCGCATGCCCAGGACAGTATATCCACGTAAGCCGCTGGAGGTTAGAAACATCTATAGACGACATCCACTCATACCGAAACCTGCCCTTTTGGATCTTGTGAAGCATCGACTGAGAGTCAGAGACAACAACTGCCCCAGTAAATGAAGTCCCAGAAATCCAATGGAAGGCAGCAGTAACGGCCTCAACCTCCATCCTCATACTAGAAGTAGTTGTCCTGTATGCCCCACTTCGCTCTGCAACAACCCTACCATGCGCATAAGCCAAGAAACCCCAGCCGGATTTCTCACCACGTTGAACGGACCCATCAGTATATACAACAACATCATCATCCCTTGCATTATCTTCTATCAGCTGCTTAACTGCGAGATCAGCCTTCATTTTGCCCCAATCTCTACATTCTCTTCCAAGAGTAATGATCACGTTGAGATAGTTCATCATGCCACCATCTGTTGGGATCCATTCTTTCCCTAGGCACACTCATACACACACACACCGATACACACACTACACACAAACCGCACACACAATTACTGTCATGTTATTAAGAAAACTATCTTCTTCTGACTTTCCACTATTTCAACACCTACAACAAACATATTAACAATATGTTGGATTCTTATCAAAAAGACAAATATACATCGCATTGGTTATCATCATCGTCATCATCTGGTGCCGTGCCGGCTGGCGTAGGCGATCATGTATCTCTACATTGGTTATGTGTAAATATAATACAACCAAATTCACTGCACTACAACCGGGCTAATTGTTACCTAGACATTGCAACTGATGGTTTAATGTTATATTGCTAATAGTTTTTGTGAATAGTAGGCTAAACACATTACATATCCGTCCTCGTTCGGTGCCATGTCTTCACGAGAACTATTTGATCATACGGTGCCCAGTCTTCACGAGAACTATTTGATCATACGGTGCCCAGTCTTCACGAGAACTATTTGATCATACGGTGCCATGTCTTCACGAGAACTATTTGATCATACGGTGCCCTGTCTTCAAGAGAGAACTATTTGATCATACGGTGCCCAGTCTTCACGAGAACTATTTGATCATACGGTGCCCTGTCTTCAAGAGAGAACTATTTGATCATACGGTGCCCTGTCTTCACGAGAACTATTTGATCATACGGTGCCATGTCTTCACGAGAACTATTTGATCATACGGTGCCCTGTCTTCAAGAGAGAACTATTTGATCATACGGTGCCCTGTCTTCACGAGAACTATTTGATCATACGGTGCCCTGTCTTCAAGAGAGAACTATTTGATCATACGGTGCCCAGTCTTCACGAGAACTATTTGATCATACGGTGCCCTGTCTTCACGAGAACTATTTGATCATACGGTGCCCAGTCTTCAAGAGAGAACTATTTGATCATACGGTGCCCTGTCTTCACGAGAACTATTTGATCATACGGTGCCCAGTCTTCACGAGAACTATTTGATCATACGGTGCCCAGTCTTCAAGAGAGAACTATTTGATCATACGGTGCCCTGTCTTCACGAGAACTATTTGATCATACGGTGCCCAGTCTTCACGAGAACTATTTGATCATACGGTGCCCAGTCTTCAAGAGAGAACTATTTGATCATACGGTGCCCAGTCTTCACGAGAACTATTTGATCATACGGTGCCCTGTCTTCACGAGAACTATTTGATCATACGGTGCCCAGTCTTCAAGAGAGAACTATTTGATCATACGGTGCCATGTCTTCACGAGAACTATTTGATCATACGGTGCCCAGTCTTCAAGAGAGAACTATTTGATCATACGGTGCCCTGTCTTCAAGAAAACTATTTGATCATACGGTGCCCTGTCTTCAAGAAAACTATTTGATCATACGGTGCCCTGTCTTCAAGAGAACTATTTGATCATACGGTGCCCAGTCTTCAAGAGAGAACTATTTGATCATACGGTGCCCTGTCTTAACGAGCACTATTTGATCATACGGTGCCCTGTCTTAACGAGCACTATTTGATGACAAATTTATCTAGATTAGATACAGTAGTACAGCTTATGTGTTTTTTCCCCCGTTTTTTCCCTGCAATTCCTTCATCCAGCAAAACTATGCACAGTAAGATGTTAGATCTTTCCTTGCAGCTTATTCGTGCACAGTAAGATGTTAGATCTTTCCTTTGCAGCTTATTCGTGCACAGTAAGATGTTAGATCTTTCCTTGCAGCTTATTCGTGCACAGTAAGATGTTAGATCTTTCCTTGCAGCTTATTCGTGCTTGTTTAGAACGTCACATCCGCATAAACCTAGGTTAAAGGTCATGTACCAGTCACGTATGTCTGTGTCTTATCTTGCATATCATTCTAGTGCGGTCTGTGGTGAAGTAGTTAAGAAGTCTGCCTTGCTTATCGAAGGTAGTTGGTTCTAGTGCGGTCTGTGGTGAAGTAGTTAAGAAGTCTGCCTTGCTCTTCGAAGGTAGTTAGTTCTAGTGCGGTCTGTGGTGAAGTAGTTAAGAAGTCTGCCTTGCTTATCGAAGGTAGTTGATTCTAGTGCGGTCTGTGGTGAAGTAGTTAAGAAGTCTGTCTTGCTTATCGAAGGTAGTTAGTTCTAGTGCGGTCTGTGGTGAAGTAGTTAAGAAGTCTGCCTTGCTCTTCGAAGGTAGTTAGTTCTAGTGCGGTCTGTGGTGAAGTAGTTAAGAAGTCTGCCTTGCTTATCGAAGGTAGTTAGTTCTAGTGCGGTCTGTGGTGAAGTAGTTAAGAAGTCTGCCTTGCTTTTCGAAGGTAGTTGATTCTAGTGCGGTCTGTGGTGAAGTAGTTAAGAAGTCTGTCTTGCTTATCGAAGGTAGTTAGTTCTAGTGCGGTCTGTGGTGAAGTAGTTAAGAAGTCTGCCTTGCTCTTCGAAGGTAGTTAGTTCTAGTGCGGTCTGTGGTGAAGTAGTTAAGAAGTCTGCCTTGCTCTTCGAAGGTAGTTGGTTCTAGTGCGGTCTGTGGTGAAGTAGTTAAGAAGTCTGCCTTGCTTATCGAAGGTAGTTGGTTCTAGTGCGGTCTGTGGTGAAGTAGTTAAGAAGTCTGCCTTGCTTATCGAAGGTAGTTGGTTCCGAACAGGACCACGTCGCTCAGTTTATATGTGCATTTTTTCACATGTGAGAGCTCTAGAATTGTGGATAGAGTAACGAAGTTCGTTCTATGTGCAATACTAACAGAAGCTGGCTTGTCATTTCTGCTGAGAGGGACTAAGCTACTTAAGGAAACCCGGTGCAATGAGGTCAATTATTCACCCTTTAGACTCCTCTAGATACCATTCGTTGCACCTGTGGCTTAAGGGATAATGACTTGTCTATTAACCCCGACGTTCTGAGTTCGAATCACGCTGCAGACAGTTTGGTTGCAAATTATTTCGCGTGGATTTTTACAAAGGACGATGGCACTACCCGTTCAGAAAGCAATGGCAAACTACTGAACGTAATAATGCCTAGAAAATCACAAACAGCGTTAAAAAGCTGGAGTTGATTCGTAAAGTCCTGTAAAGGATATGCAATTAACTTTTTAGATACCATTCTACGTAAGAAATACAATATTTGAGAGAACTGTCATAGCTCCCAAAAACGACGTTAGTTTCAGTCTCGGAAATTGTAACTGATCTTTCATGCGGAAATGGCACTTCATCAAATCGGAACTCCTCTTCTGTAATCAATAGAACAACTTGCTATGCTTGATTACTCTGAGAGATTGCATAACAATGTATCATTGCGCAATATTCTATTGATTGTGTAGCATGTTAACGTCACGATTTGTTATTAAATATTCTTCATATTTCAACGCTTCAACAGGTTGCTATTTTCAATGTCATTATTGCATCAACAAACAGGAAGACATAGTAGACTATTAGAGCACAGTTATTCAACAAACAGAGTGACTCTAAGGAAGACATAGTAGACGGGCACTGCACAGTTATTCAACAAAGAGAGTGACTCTAAGGAAGACATAGTAGACGGGCACTGCACAGTTATTCAACAAACAGAGTGACTCTAATGAAGACATAGTAGACGATCAGGGCACAGTTATTCAACAAACAGGAAGACATAGTAGACGATCAGAGCACAGTTATTCAACAAACAGAGTGACTCTAAGGAAGACATAGTAGACGATCAGGGCACAGTTATTCAACAAACAGGAAGACATAGTAGACGATCAGAGCACAGTTATTCAACAAACAAGAAGACATAGTAGACGATCAGAGCACAGTTATTCAACAAACAGGAAGACATAGTAGACTATCAGAGCACAGTTATTCAACAAAGAGAGTGACTCTAAGGAAGGTGTAGTAGACGATCAGAGCACAGTTATTCAACAAACAGAGTGACTCTAAGGAAGACATAGTAGACGGGCACAGCACAGTTATTCAACAAAGAGAGTGACTCTAAGGAAGACATAGTAGACGGGCACAGCACAGTTATTCAACAAAGAGAGTGACTCTAAGGAAGACATAGTAGACGGGCACAGCACAGTTATTCAACAAAGAGAGTGACTCTAAGGAAGGTGTAGTAGACGATCAGAGCACAGTTATGCAACTAACCAACTTTATAAATGGATCGTATAAAATATAAGAAGAAATAGATATTGGAGATTGGTTACAAGACAGATAGTGCAAAGCAGTTATAAATATATATTTTTATCAATTTCCTCAACTTGTTAGGGTAAACTTAGAATATGAAGTTCCTGTAACTTCATATTTCTTAACCCTAGTGTGCAGGAGGTCGAATTTCTTTCCTTATGTGTGGAACGTCGAGTGTGGGTTGAATGCTTAACCTTCTCGTGTCGATATGCGAATGCTTATGCATTACGCTAATCCTTCCTACACAAGATAGAATAACAAGTAGATTTTGCAAATCTAGATGTCGCTGGGGCTTGCAACGGGAGCAAAGAATAGTAACACTACGACCTACAAGTTATATCGTAAGAGGCGAGTAAGGTATGAGCCTAGGAAACTTCCTAAAAAATTTTAAAAAAAGTTGCAAAATCGAATGTGCTGGCCTAGGCGTCTACTTGTAGGCACATAACTGGCATAACGTACAATCGCTCTTAGGCTTGGAGCAATTACAAATCACAAAAAGTGGTTAACAAGTGGTCGATATGGTGCGTATGAAAAAGAAGAAGAAGACGAAAAGCAAGGTTAGAAAAATATTGTGAAGTTGTGAAGAAATGATTATTGAAATGTATAATAATTTGATATTGTACGATTATTTGATTGTTTCCTATGTTATTTCTACTCACTATCTTTTCTATTGGACATGGTTTGATACTGAGAATATACTTACTCTTATTATTCTGATCTTTGTTTTCTTATCAGTTCAATTCTTGCCGTTTGTTTTGTACCCTTTACTTATAAAGACCTTTTGGTCGAAACGTCTCTAAATCTTATTTCTGCACTTTGTAAAGCTACATTTCTTCATTTAATGTAAGTGCTTCGCAGGTGCTACATAGTTTTACTGCGATCTTCTTCTTATTTCGATAATAATATCAGTTCTATTACATATTGTTTACAGATGTTTTAATTTGTAGGGATCTCTGTGGTTAAGCCTTTCCCTTACGTTCTGATGGTAGTGCTTCGAATCCATACCGCCCAGTTCTGATCACAAGTACATTTTTTTCTAGAGGCCCTAGAATTGTTTCCGGAGCTTTTTTAATTATTTATCTGTGCTACCCGATCTGACGGTAGGTGAGAACAAGTTTCTAGTCCTAGTGAAAACAGGATAAAAACACTGGATCTGACTGTCGGTGAGTTCCTAGTTCTAGTGAAAACAGGATAAAACCTGATATGACTGTCGGTGAGTTCCTAGTTCTAGTGAAAACAGGATAAAACCTGATTTGACTGTCGGTGAGTTCCTTGTTCTAGTGAAAACAGGATAAAACCTGATATGACTGTCGGTGAGTTCCTTGTTCTAGTGAAAACAGGATAAAACCTGATCTGACTGTCGGTGAGTTCCTAGTTCTAGTGAAAACAGGATAAAACCTGATCTGACTGTCGGTGAGTTCCTAGTTCTAGTGAAAACAGGATAAAAATAAGAATGCCATGACTTCAAGTTGAGAACATAAATGAGCCATTGAAACTAGAAAGCTAATAAGAGTAGTCTGAAAAGCTGCAGCCTGGTAAAACATAATTACAAACAGTTTAAAACATTCTATTGTTGGTGTATATATTCTATTGTTGGTGTATATATTCTATTGTTGGTGTATACATTCTATTGTTGGTGTATATATTATTGTTGGTGTATATACATTCTATATGGTCTTTGTCGATCTGACAAAGGCTTTCGACACGGTTAACAGGGAGGGTATATGGAAGATCATGGAAAAATTTGGATGCCCAAGGAAATTCATAAAGATCGTCCAACAGTTTCACGAGGGCATGATGGCACGTGTACTTGACGAAGGGGAGCTGTCGGAAGCCTTCCATGTCACCAACGGCGTCAAACAGGGCTGTGTACTGGCCCCAACACTCTTCAGCATGATGTTTGCTGCCATGCTCACGGATGTCTTTTGGGAAGGCGACGAACATGGGGTAAAGATTAGATACAGGACAGACGGTAACCTATTCAATCTTCGGAGGTTAAAATCCTCCACCAAGGTAAAAGAATCAACTATCTCAAACCTGTTGTTTGCTGATGACTGTGCCCTCGCTACCAACTCTGCGGAAGAAATGCAGACTTACATGGACAAGTTCTCAATGGCCTGTGATAGGTTTGGTCTTACCATTAACACCAAAAAACAGAGGTCATGTTCCAGCCTGCCCCTAGAGAACAGTATTACGATCCAGTCATCAACATTAAACACCAGCGTCTCCAGTCAACGGACAACTTTGCTTATCTTGGCAGCCTCCTATCCAGATCGGCAAACATAGATTCTGAGGTCCACAATAGGATATCCAAAGCCAGTGCTGCGTTCGGAAGGTTACGTGTCACTGTGTGGGAACGGAAGGGGATAAGCATAGTCACAAAGCTGAAAGTTTACCAGGCCATAGTGCTAACCACGCTGCTGTACGCAATCGAGACGTGGACAGTGTATAGCAGACACGCAAGAAATTAAACCATTTTCACACAAGCTGTCTACGCAGAATACTAAAAATAAACCGGCAGGACAAAATTCCAGACAGCGAAGTCCTCACAAGAGCAAAGATCCCAAGCGTCAACACCCTGTTGCAGAAGGCCCAACTGAGATGGATCGGTCACGTTGCTCGAATGCCTGATAAACGCATCCCAAAACAGTTGATATATGGCGAGCTTGAAGGGGGCAGACGTTTAGCTGGTGGACAGAAAAACGCTTTAAAGACACTCTTAAAGTGTCTCTGAAATGCTTCGATATAGACAATACGTGCTGGGAATCCTTGCGCAAGATCGCCAAATGTGGCGCTGTAACAACAAAAGAGGAACCCGAATAGCTGAGAACCATCGTATTGTTGAGTCACAGAGAAAACGAGCAGCGCGACACGCACATGTCTAACCTTGATCATGTATGCCCCACCTGTGGTCGGGGATTCTGTTCTAGGATTGACTCTACAGTCACCTCCGCACACACCAGAGAGGTGCAACAGTACACGTCTGAGATTGTTGTCATCATCGCTTGCGATGGACGGCTATTAGAATAGTTATTATATTGTTGGTGTATATATTCTATTGTTGGTGTATATAGATAAATCCATTTAAAAAATAACACTGCATCCTAAATCAAGGTTATATTATGTTACCAGTTCGGTTTTGTTTTTTTGGTGTTTTTTCGATCCAGAAGCTCTTGAGCTTTTCAGCTCTGTGTCATGAACAGCGTAACCCTTCGGCTCGGTGCCACGAACACCGTAAATCTGGGGAATCTGTGGATTTTTCTGCCATCCCGCGGAATTGAACCCGCACACACAGAGGGATAAGAGAGCCGCTGTAGCGTAGTTGTTAGTGAACTCGCTTCTCAAGGCTGGTGGTCCGGGTTCAACTCCCGCAGTGTGTGTGGAATCTTTCCGGACCGCGACGGCTCTCAGGTCGACCCAGCCTCAACTGGATATGCTCTGGGAAAGTAAAGGCGTCCGGCGTGATGCTGACCACATCACCCATCGTGTGCCGACGGTCAATGAAAAATACATGCCTAACACTGTATTGCCCTATATACCACAAGGTATGAAAGGGTTCCTTTACTTTTTTTTTACTTTACACAGAGTGTTAGTCACTCGTAATCCAACGCTCTACGAACACGCTGGGCAGACGGGCACAAGTTCAGTTTAACAAGTTCAGTTTAACAAGTTCAGTTTAACAAGTTCAGTTTAACAAGTTCAGTTTAACACTAAGAAATATCAGTGTTATTCACATTTTTTTATCAATAAATAACCATTAACGTATAGCATTGAGTAAAATTGCATAAAAGCGTAGTGTTCTATCAAATATATCCAAAACCCAGCCCCCAATAAATATAAATTTTCGATTCCCGTCTGAGCTAGTCGGCCTTATGATGCCGGGGGCAATGTGATCACGCATGGTTGCTCATCGAAGTGCAATGATGATGATACAGTAAATAAGAGCTGTCATTACAATTTGATGGCAGTCAGGGAGTAGTCTGTCTTCTATCTTTGAATGTACTTCCTGGTTCATGATCTCTTCTTATCTTTGTGCTAACCGGTGTGCACGTGTGTGCATAATGGTACACATGTGTGTGCTTGTTCATAAGTATTGGTGTGCTCAATGTGTGTGAACACTAGTATGACTGTTGTGCTGTTCTTGTGCGTGTATTTCTGAGTGTGTAGATTTAACGTGACCGTCTTAAGAATGTGTATATTTCATGTGTGGCTAATATTTATTTAATGTATGTACGTCATGGAGGAGCATCTGGCCGAATGTATTAGAGCGCAGCCCCCATGCGTTCATTTCACTGTAAGGCCAATGATTTTCTTCTGTTGTGAGCATAAATGAAAAATCTTAACCGGAACAGCTTCACGGCGACTGCACTAGCCATGCGACCATTAAATTCCTCAGACCCTGATTCCAGCTGTCCTTCACCGCCTAAAAGCTGTACTACAGGCAGTAACGACATAATGTATGTATGTGGGGGCCTCAATGGCTATTTGGATAAGTCGTTTGCCTGTTTTACTGAAGGTTGAGGGTTCGAATCTGGACCGAGATACATGAGCAATATTTTTTCATAAAATCTTAGTATTGTTGCCGGAGCTATGGAGTTCGTGCTTTGTGTAATGCTCTCGGCAGATTGTATCTCTGTTGACAGAGGCGGTGCCATATGGGGAAGCCTGTTACAATGAAGTAAATTCTTCGCCTTTGGACTCTTGTGAACATAATAACTGTACATAACACAAACATTAAAGAATAAAATTGAAGCTACTGAAACAATGTGTTATTGAATAGTTCTAAGAACATCCTAGACAGAGAAGAGAAGAAACAAGGTGTTATTGAATAGTTCTAAGAACATCCTAGACAGAGAAGAGAAGAAACAAGGTGTTATTGAATAGTTCTAAGAACATCCTAGACAGAGAAGAGAAGAAACAATGTGTTATTGAATAGTTCTAAGAACATCCTAGACAGAGAAGAGAAGAAACAAGGTGTTATTGAATAGTTCTAAGAACATCCTAGACAGAGAAGAGAAGAAACAATGTGTTATTGAATAGTTCTAAGAACATCCTAGACAGAGAAGAGAAGAAACAAGGTGTTATTGAATAGTTCTAAGAACATCCTAGACAGAGAAGAGAAGAAACAAGGTGTTATTGAATAGTTCTAAGAACATCCTAGACAGAGAAGAGAAGAAACAAGGTGTTATTGAATAGTTCTAAGAACATCCTAGACAGAGAAGAGAAGAAACAAGGTGTTATTGAATAGTTCTAAGAACATCCTAGACAGAGAAGAGAAGAAACAAGGTGTTATTGAATAGTTCTAAGAACATCCTAGACAGAGAAGAGAAGAAACAAGGTGTTATTGAATAGTTCTAAGAACATCCTAGACAGAGAAGAGAAGAAACAAAGACATCTTACAAGACCTGCATATCAAGGAGCATTGGCTTATAAATAACGTCCTGTTCCGGAAGGTAAAATATTTTGACCACGTTAAATGGAACGGAGGTTTGGTAGAGAACGGTAATGGAAGGCATGTTTCCTAAAGGTAGGGGACCACCAAGGCGAAGGTGGCAGCAGGGCAGCAAAGAAACCTTGAACATGACGCTGGAGGAAGATGGAGAACTAGCTAGAGACAGAGAGATTTTCATGCTGGCTGTGATGAAATCAACGTTTCACAAGGGACATGATACTACTTAAGAAATAATCACTGCCTCACCTGTGTCTTGTGCGCCGTCACTATATTACACGATATTATACATTGTTTTAATAAATTATTTATCATTTCATATGTTTAATAAATTATTCATCATTTCATATGTTTAATAAATTATTCATCATTTCATATGTTTAATAAACTGTTCATCATTTCATATATTTATTATACTATTCATCATTTCATATGTTTAATAAACTATTCATCATTTCAGATGTTTAATAAACTATTCATCATTTCATATATTTATTATACTATTCATCATAATATAACGTCAACCCTACACCACATACCCTAGTATTGCCACAATATTAACCTTTTCGCTCTGTATTATTTTGACCTCTGGACGCATTTATTTTGCGATTTAAATTTAACATTTAATGTCAATTAGTTTAAATCTTAATAGCTCTAGTACTGTTTCTCTCAAGTATGACATATTATATATTAAATTGTTGCTAATTGGATGTGGAATACAGTAATATGATAATATTCTACATCAGGTGATGTATGTTTGAGAAAATTAGATTATTGTAGCATGACTATTTTGAAAACAAAAATAAAAATCGTAAAAAATATTTATACTCTCGGGTTTGTATTACATCTTAATATTTATAGATCTGTCCAGAAGTAGAAGTAAAATGAAGATATGAAGATAATTCATTTGTGAACATATTTTATAAGATTCATCTAATTAGGTTTGAACAGTTTTTATAATATTCACTTTTTAGTACAGCCATGTCAACAAATGATATGTGCAACGACCATTCTTTAGATGTAATTATTACATTAGACTTAGAATTACAACAATCGATACCGAATTCCATAAACAATCAAATGTCGTTACTATCACAAGTTATAATTTGATCTACAAGATTACATCGTATAAACTTATTTTACTCTTTATGACAAGGTTGGCAATGTTGGAAACATCGTAACAAATGGCTCGACTTTAACATAATAATACACTGCTTTCCCGCTTTCAAATCTTTGTGAAAATGAAATAGAAATGTACCTACATATAAGTACTTTCCGTTTCTGAAGAGTTTTTAAATTTCAGTAAGGGGTTAGGAAGATACATTCGTTTTCGTCAACAGACATCCAAAAGCCGATATATTGATTTTGCAACATCATGAACATTACTCTGAACCGATATATCAGTTCTGCAGTCCCGTTGGGTTACAAAAAAAATAAGGACAAACCTACACCCCACTACAATGTGACACCTCTGCATTACAGAACAATAATGACAACCAAATACCCCACTATATTGTGACGCCGCTGCATTATAAAACACTAATGCACTCGAGTGGTTAAAATAATTCCTCTCGTACCGTTATACGTTACATAGGGCCTGCAAGTAATTTCTCCATACCGCTCTATCCTGGGCAACTCGCTCAATCTCCTCCATGGAACTGAGACCGATATTTTCTGCCTCTCTCAGCAAAGTTACCCGAGTGGTTACCGGGGCGCAAATTGGTGTAAAGAATAGAACCACTGTTACCTGCCACGCATGTCGTAAGAGGCGACAAAGGAGGTTGGTGGGGGGCTAGTTACCCCACACCGTAAAAAACGCTAGATGGCTACAAAATGGAGAGGGAACCGAGTAAACGCTGGTTGAAACCGGACACATCGCCGAAGGATAAACACCAGAGCTCCAAATGGTGCTGCAAAAGTGACGTAAACATACCAATGCTAAGACTGCATGAATCAGATTTCCACCTGAATATAATTTATAGGGAGATCTTGTACATCGGTCTGGGCGGTGATCGCGAGAGAGAGAGAGAGAGAGAGAGAGAGAGAACACTAATGTAAACCAAACATCCCACTACATCGTGACGCCTCAGCATTATAGAACACTAATTGAAAACAAACACCCCACTACATTGTGACGCCTCTGCATTATCTAATAGCCGCCCATCGCAAGCGATGATGACAACAATCTCAGACGTGTACTGTTGCACTCTCTGGTGTGTGCGGAGGTGACTGTAGAGTCCAATCCTATAACAGAATCCCCTACCACAGGTGAGGCATACATGATCAAGGTTAGACATGTGCGTGTTGTGTGTTCTGCCTTTTCGCGCAGCTCGTTTTCTCTGTGCCTCAACAACACGATGATTTTCAGCTATGCGGGTTCCTCTTTTTGTTGTTACAGCGCCACATTTGGCGATCTTGCGCAAGGATTCCCAGCACGTATTGTCTATATCGAAGCATTTCAGAGACACTTTAAGAGTGTTTTCAAAGCGTTTTTTCTGTCCACCAGCTAAACGTCTGCCCCTTCAAGCTCGCCATACATCAACTGTTTTGGGATGCGTTTATCAGGCATTCGAGCAACGTGACCGACCCATCTCAGTTGGGCCTTCTGCAACAGGGTGTTGACGCTTGGGATCTTTGCTCTTGTGAGGACTTCGCTATCTGGAATTTTGTCCTGCCAGTTTATTTTTAGTATTCTGCGTAGACAGCTTGTGTGGAAGTGGTTTAATTTTGTTGCGTGTCTGCTATACACTGTATATGTCTCGTACAGCAGCGTGGTTAACACTATGGCCTGGCATACTTTCAGCTTTGTTGCTATACTTATCCCCTTCCGCTCCTACACAGTGACACGTAACCTTCCGAACGCAGCACTGGCTTTGGATATCCTATTGTTAACCTCAGAATCTATGTTTGCCCATCTGGATAGGAGGCTGCCAAGTAAAGCAAAGTTGTCCGTTGGCAGGAGACTCTGGTGTTTAATGTTGATGACTGGATCGTAGTACTGCTCTCTGCATTATATCACACTAATGGCAACCCCAAACCCCATCACACTGTGACGCCGCTGAATTGCACAAAGAACAACCCGACTCAACAACATCACGGTTTCAATCCAGCACTAGTTGTCGATCACGGTGGTTGCGTATGACATAGTGAGAAATAAATGCAACAATATGTTGCAACAACAGGTGTTGCTGTTAGTGAAAACAAATGACCCGTGGAGGGACTGCATTAGTTGCCTGTGAGATTTGTTTATGTAATATCATGTATCCACTTCAACCAGACCTGTAACAGTATGTGGTAACGCTTTATTGGGATAAATAATAGGTGAAAAAATCGATAAAATCGACATACATTCGATAATATTGTCGCCACAGCCACACTCATCTCCCCAATATATACGGGATCAATACCTGGTTAAAGCTTGCAAGAAGTCAGAGAATGTCTAAATGGTGTGAAGACGAAATAATGACTTTATTGCACTGAGTTTCATCATTATGATTCGACCACAATGTACGGAAAATGACATACACCCCATGCTGAGAATATTGCATAAAATACCAACTTCCTTGCTCCACTACCCGATATTGGAATCTCTAGAATAAAGTGTACTCATGGACAGAACGACCCAGTCCGAATTTGAACTCGGGACCTTCAGAACACACGACAATCGATTTCATCACTTCGCCATATAGACTACTAACAGTTGTACCCACTCTTCGTACGGGGAATAACACATTTACAGTTACATTTGTTATCCTTTTCCACTGATCTTCCAAGTCGTTCCTCTTTAGTTTCCTCATCAATCTCCTTTACACTGCTCCGACGCTTATAGGCAAACCTAATAGCTAAGCTTTCCTCCTATCATTCTCCAACCGTATATCTCTAACTTCATTAATTTCGATATATCTACGGAATTGTATCATTTCAACATTTTTTTAAGTCACAAACAGTCCGAGACTGGGCATATTAAAGAAATGCACCGTCCCCTCGAAATCGGTTAAAATTGGCAAATTGAATTTATTCAGATTATAAACTTATCGATGTGTTTTAAAAACAAGAAAATAACCAAAAAATCTGGCCCTAGCGTGAATTAAACGCATAGTCTACCGCATTGAATTCGGAACTATTATCAATGACGCTACATGCACCTCTAAGCAAATTAGTTTAAAATATGTTATAATAACAGTTGTCATCATCGCTTTAACATGTGATTAGCAAGTTGAGAAATGGATATAACATTTCATTTCTTAACTTGTCACAGACATTTCGTTAAGCTGGAATTTAGATATAGAGACGAGCCAATAGTCCGGTTTCATAATTTTTACATCTTCTAATCTATACAAGCTACCCTCTTGCCAAATTTCACTTAGGATGTCCAGATATCTTGTAACAATGGGAACAGACAAACATACAATTATATTCAACTGATTCTTATAGATAGATAGACGATATTTATTTAACACACGCACGTGTGTTGCGGGGACTCGCAAGGGCAGCAAATAATAGTACCGCTGTTACATGCAAAGCATGTCGTAAGAGGCGACTGAGGTAGGGGCCTAGGAAAACTACCCTAGTAAAAAAGTGTCGTATAAATCGGATGTGATGGCCTACTTGTAGGCGTATAACTGACACAATGTACAGTCGCTCTTAGGCTCAGATCACATACAAATCACAAAGAATGGTTAAGAAGTCGATATGAAGCGTTGAAAAAAGAAGAAGAATTGAATGCAAACTGAAAGTTAACCTTTTATCTTTAGACAATCATCTAAAAGTAGCCAATACCTATTGGAAGCAAACTAAAGGTAGCCAAATTGACATCGATAGAGCTATTACGCAGTAGCTTCGGCATACGTTCAAAATTTTCTGAGAATTGTTACAATCCTGGAGCCAATTTCAGTTGGACGTCTAGTGTAACAACGTAATGAATATTCACAAGTGCCCACAAGTGGTCTTCTGTGTTTGTGTGTGTGTGTGGCAGTACCCACAAGTGGTCTTCTGTGTGTGTGTGTGTGTGTGTGGCATACCCACGTAGTCTTCTGTGTGTGTGTGGCAGTACCCACAAGTGGTCTTTTGTGTGTGTGTTTGTGTGTGGCAGTACCCACAAGTAGTCTTCTCTGTGTGTGGCAGTACCCACATGTGGTCTTCTGTGTGTGTTTGTGTGTGGCAGTACCCACAAGTGGTCTTCTCTGTGTGTGGCAGTACCCACAAGTGGTCTTCTGTGTGTGTGTGGCAGTACCCACATGTGGTCTTCTGTGCGTGTGTGGCAGTACCCACAAGTGGTCTTCTATGTGTGTGTGGCAGTACCCACAAGTGGTCTTCTGTGTGTGTGTGCAGTACCCACAGTGGTCTTCTGTGTGTGTGTGGCAGTACCCACATGTGGTCTTCTGTGTGTGTGTGGCAGTACCCACAGTGGTCTTCTGTGTGTGTGTGTGTGTGGCAGTACCCAGAAGTGGTCTTCTGTGTGTGTGTCGCAGTACCCACAAGTGGTCTTCTATGTGTGTGTGGCAGTACCCACATGTGGTCTTCTGTGTGTGTGTGGCAGTACCCACATGTGGTCTTCTGTGTGTGTGACAGTACCCACAAGTGGTCTTCTGTGTGTGTGTGGCAGTACCCACAAGTGGTCTTCTGTGGTTTAGCGATAGTGAGACCGATCACAACAAACGAGTACCTGGTTCAAGCCCTACAGTGGGCAATTTGGAAGCAAATTTGATCCCGTGGAATTTTACGAACTGTAAAGATATACGTTCAGAAAGCAATGACAACGTACTGAATGTTTAAATGGTGCCTAGAAAATTAACAACTTGTTAACTGTAGTTGATGACTAAGTCATGTAAGTCACGATTTTCATTTCATCACCTACATTAGAAATCTGTGTTATATTTTCCATATATGTTTTTGAACTACATTAAAACGTAGTTGTTTCTATACGAGTCACTGTTGGTAGTTATTGGTACATCGGTCTGGGCGGTGATCGCGAGAGAAAAACTACATTAAAGCGCAGTTGTTTCTATACGAGTCACTGTTGGTAGTTATTGGTACATCGGTCTGGGCGGTGATCGCGAGTGAGAGAATTACATTAAAGCGCAGTTGTTTCTATACGAGTCACTGTTGATAGTTATTGGTTACTGGTTACTGAACTGACATCACAGCACTCTGGCAGACCCATAGGTGCTCAGTCTTCCCGAACAGAGATATCGAAGAGTATGCATATGTTGATAAGTGAAACTATAGTGCGATTAATAGAGTGAACGACAGGCAAACATCTTAATCACTTCGGTATATAGAGCCCCGAACTTAGTCGCTAACACGCTGAAATTCACAATTATAGAATACAAGCTTAATACATTTCTAAGTACCTTAGAATCGATCATAGGGCTTTAACAACAGGTACTTGACCCATACCTCCTACCTTCCATGGCAGTGAGTAATCTCAGCTGGAAGCCAAATGTCTGGAATTTGTGTCTTAGTTTGGCTAATTAACGAAAAGCTCCCCAGGACACCAGAGCTGTAACTGAATGAGAATTCAATTATCACCATTGTTATCTTGCTCCAATGCATAGTCCAGGCAGGACCTGCTTGTTATGTCCGACTGAACTGAATATGATATGTATACATGAATTTGGTCAAAAACAGTTTTGAAACAAATTCAATGTTTCCCTTGTTCAACGATCATCATTTGCCACTTAGGTGACTAATACAGTATGTGCTCCGACCTGTTTCTTACACAGACGGATTGATTGATTCATTCATTGATAGGACCACTTCATTGAGTAGTCATGTGTGCTCCGATCTCTTTCTTACACAGGAAAATCTCAGCTACAGTGCACGAACTCCAAAACACCGGCGAAGGTCCCCGATGTAATTTTGGAGATGGTGAAGATATTTTTGCAGGAATTTTATTTTTAATCTTTTCTAGTGAATGTTGCCCTTGCAGCGACTTTCCAGCCTGTTCTTCTCGATTTTGAACTGCCATGGGTTCTTTTATATTCTCAAATTAACCACAGGGTCTACGTTCCAGAACATTGAGGTCCGCCCTCAGAGATTTTTAGATCTGTGTGTTCATTGTCCATGTCTCGCATCCGTATGTCAGTATTGGTTCTATGTAGCACTGAATAACTCGCATTCTGATCGGGATTGACACGGACTTGTTGCAGATAATGCTTCTGATTTTCACGAACGATGTTTTCGCTTGTCCTATTCTGCTCTTTATTTCTGATCGGCATCTGCCATCTGATGTTACCAGGACTCCGAGGTATTTAAATTGCTGCACTTGTTTTAGATCAGTCCCATTTACTGTGATGGTGTATTTTGGCAAAATCTTCTTTTTTATATGAATTCTAATATATATAATCTATATATATATATATATATATCGTGTTCCGTTTGTTGCGTTTGTTGGGAGATGATATATGGCTATTTATATTGAGACAGAATACATGACTACTATTTGTAACAATAAAACTTGATGAGTTCAGCATCAGCCCTTAATGTTGTCAAGAAATACTTACTATACGTTTTTGTTTCCATCTGAGCATTGTTCACTTCAAGAAGTCTGCGATGCTTTCTCTAAGTCATGTCACCAAAAAATGGGCGTGGTGAGACTTATGACTAATCATGCTGTAAGCTTTATGTATTATAGGCGTGTGCTTATTATTCGTCTCTGTATTTATCCAAGTTTTTTTAATAACTCCTCCAGTGCAACTAAACTCGATTCTATGATCTTGTTTAATTCTATACAAACTCTACTTAATGCCATTTTCTTTTTGTTTTTTATATAATTTCTAAGAAAGAAGCTTGTTAAAAAATAACCAAAGCCCCGGATATCTGGTTGCAAACCAAGTTCTTATCATTCGATTTTCTCTGCAAATATGTGTCACTAGACACGTGACACTAGCACTGGAACGCTATCGACCGATGTTCATGCAGACAACTGACAGAGATCTCCTATACTCCTCAGGGAGGGAATGAATGAACTTAGTTGTCTGTTAGATGTGTGGTAAGGATCTGTACACGGAATGGTAGATGTTGAACTGTTAAGTTAGTTATTGGTTAGATGTGTGGTAAGGATCAGTACGAGAGCCGCTGTAGCGTAGTTGTTAGTGAACTCATTTCGCAAGGCTGGTGGTCTAGGTTCAGCTCCCGCAGTACGCGTGGAATTTTTCCCGACCGCGACGGCTCTCAGGTCGACCCAGCCTCAACTGGGTACCAGACATGCTCTGGGAAAGTAAAGGCGGCCGGCGTGATGCTGACCACATCACCCATCGTGTGCCGACGGTCAATGAAAAATACAGGCCTAACACTGTATTGACCTATATACACGAGGTATGAAAGGGTTCCTTTACTTTACTTTACTAAGGATCAGTACAAGAAATGGTAGATGTTGAACTGTTAAGTTAGTTATTGGTTATCCAACTAATATCATAGCAAGCGAGGTAAACTCATATGTGTTCAGTCTCCCTCTGCAGATGTCAAGGTGTACGCATGCTGATGATTCCCTTTGCTCACTGATTAAACATACTTCTCACTCTATCTCTGATGCATCCAGTTTTGCTTGTACAATGCGTAATTTCTTTCTTTCTTTCTCGAATCCTGTATGCCTCACAGCGTCAGGTCAGGAAGAGATTTCTAAAACGGGCCCTAATATGCGCTTCGTAGATAGTCTCTTTCGTCGCCTCTGTTATCTCTGAGGTCCATCTTTTGCGTCGCCGGCCTTTTGCTTTGTACCCATTGTATCGGAGCAGCATTGCTCTTTAGGGTGCACTGTCTGATGGTAATCTGCTTACGTGACCGAACCATTTAATTTGTTGTTTCTTGATGAAGTCTAGTACTGCTGTTGTACCCACTTTTTCCTGATGTCTTCATTTCTCAACCGGTCTCTTCTTGTTACAACCAGCATTCTGCGTAGACACTTCATCTCTGTTGTGACTAGTTTTCTTCTATCGTTTGTTGTCAGCTTCCAGGTTTGGCACTGGTAACATAATGTGGGAGAAAGATTGTGTTGAACATTGCTCTTTTTGTGTTCATGGTGACGTGTTTGCATCTTAAAATTTGCGCCATTTGCCCTATCATTTGGTTTGCTTTGTTGCATCTGTGTTGAATTTCATTAGTTATTCTTCCATTTGCTGAAAAAATGCTCCCCAGGTATGTGAAATCTTTTACTTGATTTAGTAGGTGATTATCGATGGAGATGTTGGTAGTGTTTTCCTCTCTGGCGAATGTCATTATTTCTGTTTTGTCGATGTTAATTCTCATGTTGTATTCGTTACATGCTAACTGGAGTCTGTTGATGTGTTGTTGTAGCTGTTCTTCTGTTGTTGATATGATTGCCTGATCGTCTGCAAAAGAAATTCATTTAAGAGTTCTCCGAGGTTGTTTCCTTCGCTGGTGTTAGCTATTTTACAAATGTGGTCAATGTACGTGATGAATAGCAGCGGGGATAGTACGCAACCTTGTCTTACTCCTGACCCTATGTGAAACTTTTCTGATAATCCTGTATTTGTTCTGATCGTACATTGGCTGTCAGTATAAATGTTCTTGCAAAGGTTGATTAGGTGTTCATTAACCCCATAGGTTGTTAGTATTTTCCACAACTTGTGCCTTCAATCTAGGTCGACGTTCTGTCCAATGCAAAAGTGTAATTGGAATCGATAGTCCTTTCTACTAACTGTCTGAGGGCGAATTGCCAAATTCGTTGTTTAGATTCAATATCAATGTTAGTGTTTATTCTAGAGCGGCTGCCAAGACATAGAAGAACTATCCATCATCAACTCTAGAGGCGGCTGCCAAGACATAGAAGAACTATCCATCATCAACTCTAGAGACGGCTGCCAAGACATAGAAGAACTATCCATCATCAACTCTAGAGACGGCTGCCAAGACATAGAAGAACTATCCATCATCAACTCTAGACGGCTGCCCAAGACATTGAAGAACTATCCATCTTCAACTCTAGAGAGGCTGCAAACATGAAGAACTATCTATCATCAACTCTAGAGACGCTGCCAAGATCATAGAAGAACTATCCATCATCAACTCTAGCAGCTCCAAGACATGAAGAACTATCTATCTTCACTCACATTGATCAATGATGTTGATGCAAACTTGTCTATCTCTCATTGTCACGAACACCCCGCAGCATGTCCTGAACAGTGAATCCTTGGAGACTATAAACATCAATAGATGACATTCACTCATACTATAACATGTCGTTGTGGTTCTTCCCAAGCATTGATAGATTGTCTAATCTCATATCTTGACTAAGCTGACCATACAAAGCATTGATAGATTGTCTCCTCTCATATCTTGACTAAGTTGACCAAAACATTGATAGATTGTCTGTCTCCTCTCATATCTTGACTAAGCTGACCATGATTCTCATATAGTCAAGAGCTAATTACACACAACCGATAGATTTGAATCTTGGTCTACATTGTTAGTTGTGTGCTGTCCCACACATTCTTTGATAGTTTGCCGAATGTAGTAGCCACACTATCTATTCGAACGTTGATTTCTTCATCAAGAACAATATGGCAGTGTTTATGGACTCAAGATAAACAAGATTTTGAGCTGGTGTTAGATGGTTACCATTGAAAGTGACGTATGTTGATGTGTTACTTCTCCAATATAAAACCACTATATTGCTGACAGTTCTCAGTTATATATTGATATCTAATTAAATGTCACACTGAGTGACGAAGAAGGTCAAGTGTTTTTATATATTTCTTCTAATGATTTTGTTAATTCATCATTCAACTAAACAGATATATCGTTTATTCAGCATGATGTTTGAAAGATAGACTACGATCGAAGGTGAAAGATAGACTACGATCGAAGGTGAAAGATAGACTTCGATCGAAGGTGAAAGATAGACTACGATCGAAGGTGAAAGATAGACTACGATCGAAGGTGAAAGATAGACTACGATCGAAGGTGAAAGATAGACTACGATCGAAGGTGAAAGACTACGATCGAAGGTGAAAGATAGACTACGATCGAAGGTGAAAGATAGACTACGATCGAAGGTGAAAGATAGACTACGATCGAAGGTGAAAGATAGACTACGATCGAAGTAAGATGTAGAAAAGATAGACTACGATTCGAAGAGTGAAAGATAGCACTAGATCAAGGTGAAATACTACGATCGAAGTGAAAATGTACTGAAGGTGAAAGATGACTACGTCGAGTGAAGATGACGATCGAAGGTGAGATAACTACGACGAAGTGAAGATGATCATCAGTGAAAGATGATAGATCAAGATGACTCGATCAGGTAGAAACTGAGAGGTGAAGATGATCGATCGGTAGATAACTGATGAGTAAAGTACACGATCAGTAGAAGACTACGTCGAAGGTGAGACGATCGGTAGAAGATCGAAGGTGATACTACGATCGAAGGTGAAGACTACGATCGAGGTAAGCGACGGTGAAAGATCGAAGGTGAAAGATAGACTCGTCGATGGTGAAGAGTACGATCGTGGTGAGATGATGATCAGGTGAAGATAACTACGATCGAAGGTGAAGATAGCTACGATCGAAGGTGAGTAGACGATCGTGAAAATGACGATCGAAGGTGAGAGACTACGATCGATGGTGAAGATGACTTGATCGAGTGAGGTAGACACGAAGGAGAGCTACGATCGATGGTGAGAGATACGATCGATGAATAACTAGATCGATTGAAGATGACTGTCGAAGGTGAAGATGATATCATGGTGAAGAATCGTCGATGGTAAGATGACAGATCGTGGTGAATAACACGATCAGGTGAAATGACTCGTCGAGGTGAGAAGACTACGATCGGTGAAGAGACTGATCGTGAAAGATGACTATGATTCAAGATAAGGGACGTCCGTTTTTGTCTGTCCATCAATGTTTTCAGTAGTCGACTGACCGTATTCACATAGCACCACAACATAGACGCATTCTCAAGGTTGATCTGAGATTGAAAATTCCTAACATCAACGAAAGATGATATGCAATTTTACCTGAACGTCTTCAACCACTTATTGTTTGTTTGTTTGTATGTTTAGTAGGGGATTAAAGCCTCTTTAAGTCGAGGCACGGCCCTTTCAACCTAAGGCGAACCTTTTATTGGTTATATCAGAGCGTGTAGGCCAACAAACATGAAAATAAGAATTAACTCCTTTCGGAGAATCCAAGAGTGACAACTCTTAAGTCTTTTTGTTCCAGCCTTATATATTCAGATATGACCTACAAAAGTCAATGTCCGACTCCTCCGGTTGGTTGAATTTTAAGCGTCTCTTGCAGTTCTCAATGTTATGGTAGCCGCATATCTTGAGAAAGAACTAGTTGTCCGTTTGTTCCATCAATTGGTTGTGTCCATGGTATATTAGGGACTTGGCATCATCACAATATGAAAGACTCAAACGTATTCAGAATGAAGGCATACGTATAGTTCTTGGCTGCATTATAAATATTCACCATTGTAAAGCTGAGATATATGATTGACATTCTGTCACAATTTTCCCGTCATGTTGTCACTCAAACCAAAGCATGGGGTCAAAGGAGCATGGGGAAAACGCCGTGCCAGGATTAGTGAGCTGGCACTAATCAAGATCCTACCCCACCTCCGCGTGGTGAACCTGGTAACAGACATTGTTCCGTTCTGGCTAGGCGGGTAAGGATCGAGGGACAGCTACAGGTAGTGGTAGTAGTGCAAGCACGGAAAAGCAATGCGGGTTTCAAAAATCCCTGAACAAAATGCACGCATCTCTTGGCCGATATCTGAAAAAAAAATTCCTCAAATTATTGCCGAAATGTAAGAAAACAGCAGTATACGAGTCGTCAGCGAACGAATTCTAACTCCCCGGAGTAAATGACGGCACCAAAATTGCCACCTACGGGACAAGAGTACATAAGCACGTAGTGAAACAAGCAACGGTCGTACCACGATATCAGTTTCCCGGCTGATGGAAAGGGCCGAACAAATGAACATGAAGGGATGAGAGGCGCATCCAGATTAGAGACCTGGGCCCACATGGGGCGAAACCAGGAGCCCTGAGCCCAAGTCGAGCTGCATGTTATGGCGGTCTCGAGGCACGGTAAATCTGAGCACGGTGAGAAACCAGATAAAAACGGTGGGGCAGGCACCACAATGTAGCGAACACGCATACGGACGATACACAGGTGCGCCCAACGTCGGGGCAGACACGCAAGGTGCTGGTGCCGGCGCAACGGAAAGACGTGGCAAACGTAGGGGTGAGCGGACAACCCAGATGATGAGGGAAAACTGGAAAGCCCAGCAGAGGCTTGAATCCAGTACAAATCAAAGATCTCGGCAAGTGTCTCTGAAAACGTTGTAACGTATCGTGTCGACACATGGGAAGATTGCGGTAACTCCATATCAAAGGCTTAGCGCATATACATTTACTGAGTGAGGTTGGACAAGCGCAAATCCTAAAGTTGTGTTTTAGTGCCTAACGAAACTGCCCTCCCTGGGACAACCGGACCAGGTACTATTGCATTTACAACTAACATCCCCGGAAGAACTGGGGTGGGAGATACCTAACGAGACTGCCCTCTCTGGGACAACCGGGCAGGGTACTGTTGCATTTACGTCTAACATCCTTGGAAGAACTGAAGTGGGTGACGTTGGCGAGCGCACAATTTCAGTTGTGTTGCTAGCGCCTAATGAAAGGACCCTCTACATTATTTGTGCGTAGCCCCAGTCCAGTTTTTCCCGGGAGCTGGGAAAATGCAGAGTAGTAACTGCAAATTGCCAAGTGTCGACACGAGACTGGAAAAGGCTGAGAATGTTTCTACTCCGGAATAAACTCTACGTGGTCAGAAAAGTAAGGCAGAAAATGTAAATATTTGACAGGCTGTCCAAATCCAAACATTGGCGAAGGCAGACACTTTACACAGTGTTTTATACGAGTAAGACGCCGTCTCAGGACAAGCTTATGTGCTCCAAAAGACTGAGAAATGTTCCTAATCCAGAACTACCTCACAGTCAGAAAGGGCGCTAAGTGTACGTTCACTGTTTGGCGTAGATCAAAAAGCCCAAATATACGACAAATAGATGATCGTAAAGGCGTAGATCCAAGCCCAAATATACGGCAAAGATGATCGTAGGCGTAGATCACAAAGGCCAAATATACGGCAAAAAGATGATCGTAAAGGCGTAGATCCAAGCCCAAATATACGGCACAACGTATCGTTCTAGGGCAAGCTACCCTAGTCAATAAACAGCTAGCTGAAATCGGGTGGGCGGGTCTAGTCATCATGTGCGCATAATTGCACAACGTAACATGCCATTCTTGTCAAAGATCAATAATATATCCCAAAAGAATATTAAAATTGGCCGTAAAGAACGAACGAGAGAAGAGAAGAAGAAAAACAAAGCATAAGTACGGGTTTCTACGAATGAGAGACATCAAATGCACAAAAATATTAACGACGGTAAGGGCACGAGAATAGACCGTGACATGTCGTGGATGACCTAAGCTGAAACCACAGTTAACCAGGTGACCATAGCTGTAACTCTAGCAAGCAAAATTACGAATTGATCCCGATAGGTGAAAGAATGGCCAACTTCTGCCATCTTATCATTACTCTTGGTAGGGAATGTCGAAATTGAGACAACATGAATGTTGAACTCGCAATGAAGCAGCTGATAGAAGATAATGCAGATGAGGATGCAGGGTCGTGCGGTATATTTTCTCAGTATGATGCAAGTCTTTCAAATGCGGTATCTTAAATGTTTTTTTCTTTAATATAGCCTTCAATTGTGATTTTGATTTCGCTACTTATGCCACCCCCCTTACGGTACCGCCCGATGCGGCTACCTCTCTGCATCATAGCACGATATGGTCCTGTGAGGATGGTGTTTTGACTTATATCGATTGGTCTGTGCACCGTTGTGAGAAGTCCGACTAGGGTTTCTGGGCTAGCGCGTATAGTAGAGTCGTTGCAAAGGAAAGCGGGTCACACAGGACAATTACTTTCAGTATGAGGATGAACCCTGAGGACGGTGTTAAACGTTGAGGACGGTGGACGCTGAGGACGTTGAGGATGATGGACGCTGAAGACGTTGAGGACGATGAACGCTGAGGACGTTGAGGACGATGGACGCTGAGGACGTTGTTGAACGTTGAGGACGATGGACGCTGAGAACGTTGAGGACGATGGACGCTGAGGACGTTGAGGACGATGGACGCTGAGGAAGACATAGTCGAGTGTCACTAGACAAGCACCTAAGTGGAACTCCCAAGAGAAACAGAAAATGTGCCGCACCAAATAGACCTGGACACGAAGTCTTCTTGAAGAAGTGAATCATGCAGAATTATCCTTTGAAGTCCTAAAATCGGCATGCGGCCGAGGAAAGTGGACGGCAACTGTTGAGGCTCTATTCTCACTTAGGGCGGTGAGAAGTAAGCAAGAACATATATAATATATATATATATATATATATATATATATATATATATATATATGACCCGAAGTAGCGGAGCTGTTTGTGAACTCACTTCTTAGGTTAGTGGTCCGGGTTCAATCCACAGTAGGCGTGACATTTTTTCCCGACCATAACCGCTCAAAAAGCGACCTTGCCTCAATTGGGTACCTGGAAACAACACTGGGAAGTAATGACGACCAGTGTAGTGATTACCACATCACCCATCGTGTGCCGACGGTCAATAAAAATACGGCACTAGGATCGTGTTAACCTATATACCACGTTGAGTAAAAAGGTTTCCTTTATTTTTGTATTAATATATTATCTTTTTTTGTGTAAAGCTTTTGTCTAATTATTTTGTTGTTTTTATTACTGCTTCTGTTCCGTGTTTGCATTGACCGTATTTGCCATCAATAATAACAGAGAGGGTTGATAATGACAGACAACTGACTGCACTCAGTGCGAGCATTGAAGCAAGTATGTATTAAACATGGTTGCCACTGGCATATAACATAATTAGTGTGTTGTTGCCAAGGTTGATACGACCTGTTAAGTAGGCGATAGAGTGAGTGTGTTATTGTGTGTGTGTCTGTTTGTGTGTCAGTAATAGATCTAACTTGTGTGTGTGCTTGTGTGTGTGGAGAGAGAGAGAGGAGAGACAGTGAGGGATTGCAAGTGTAAGGGAACACACAAAAAGAGATTAATATACAACTTTCATGGCTCAGTAATTAGGGCAAATATTAGAATTTCATACATGCTGGTATATTACTTTATAGTATATTATATTAGGTAAAAAAAAAAGACCTCACCGTTCAGAAAGCAATGTCAAACTACTGAACGTATAAGTTGTGAGTAGATAATCAACAACTCGTTTACTATGGCTGATGGCAACGTCCTGAAAAGGATATGTCCCGATTTCATGGTTTATTACGCGTCAGTTGCCCTTACAACAAGATGCTTAGCTGCTGCACTTCTGCTCCTGCGATCAACTTCTGCTATGAGATTACTCCGGTATTTTCATCAACAAGATGCTTAGCTGCTACACTTCTGCTCCTGCGATCAACTTCTGCTATGAGATTACTCCGGTATGTGTCATCAACAGGATGCTTAGCTGCTACACTTCTGCTCCTGCGATCAACTTCTGCTATGAGATTACTCCGGTATGTGTCATCAACAGGATGCTTAGCTGCTACACTTCTGCTCCTGCGATCAACTTCTGCTGTGAATTACTCCGGTATGTGTCATCAACAGGATGCTTAGCTGCTACACTTCTGCTCCTGCGATCAACTTCTGCTATGAGATTACTCCGGTGTGTGTCATCAACAGGATGCTTAGCTGCTACACTTCTGCTCCTGCGATCAACTTCTGCTATGAGATTACTCCGGTATGTGTCATCAACAGGATGCTTAGCTGCTACACTTCTGCTCCTGCGATCAACTTCTGCTATGAGATTACTCCGGTGTGTGTCATCAACAGGATGCTTAGCTGCTACACTTCTGCTCCTGCGATCAACTTCTGCATGAATTACTCCGGTGTGTGTCATCAACAGGATGCTTAGCTGCTGCACTTCTGCTCCTGCGATCAACTTCTGCTATGAGATTACTCCGGTATGTGTCATCAACAAGATGATTAGCTGCTACACTTCTGCCCGGATAACTTTATGTTATTATATTTACCCCCGTTGAAGTGTCAATACAACTAGTTGGAGTAGATATCAACACTTCTGCTACCTGCGATCAACTTCTGTAGTGAGATTACTCGGTTGTTCATCAACAGATGATTAGCTGCTACACTTCTGCTCCTGCGATCAACTTCTGCTATGAGATTACTCCGGTGTGTGTCATCAACAGGATGCTTAGCTGCTACACTTCTGCTCCTGCGATCAACTTCTGCTATGAGATTACTCCGGTATGTGTCATCAACAGGATGCTTAGCTGCTACACTTCTGCTCCTGCGATCAACTTCTGCTATGAGATTACTCCGGTATGGGTCATCAACAGGATGCTTAGCTGCTACACTTCTGCTCCTGCGATCAACTTCTGCTATGAGATTACTCCAGTGTGTGTCATCAACAGGATGCTTAGCTGCTGCACTTCTGCTCCTGCGATCAACTTCTGCTATGAGATTACTCCGGTGTGTGTCATCAACAGGACAGTTCACCTATCCCCCACAGTTTACTTCGTAGCGCTGTCGCTGTTGGTAAGTTTTATTTGACCAATAGGCTTGAACCACAACACAGCTGTGTGCACATCATCATGAAACCGTTCACCAACACCTCTTCAGGTGCCAAGCACTAGATAATGTCAGGAAGATCCTCCTTCCTTCAAGGCCAGATAAATGGAACACATTATACGGAACAAAAGAACAACTTACAAACACATGCAGATACCACTACATAGCATTGGGCCTAAGGGCAAAAGCTCATGATCCATTGGATCATTGAAGAAGAAGAAGAAGAAGAAGAAGAAGAAAGACCAGTAGAATTGCTATGGTCTACTCTGGTCGCTCTGAAATAGTCAGGATTTCTGGTTCCTGTTTTGTTTGGGTGACCCCTTAGCTTACATGCTACGATTCTCAGCATGTTAACCACTGAGACACATTATAATATCGGCGGTAACACATTAGTGTGTTACATAATTCTATACTTAGAACCTCTGACTTCATTATATGTTTAGAAGCTCAAAGATACATAATTTCACGAACAACACTTAATAACAACACAGATATAAGATAGACGTGGGTGAATGACATTTGTTGTTTCTACACTGTGTGCACTGTTGATTCACTTAATAACAACACAGATGTAAGATAGACGTGGGTGAATGACATTTTTGTTTCTACACTGTGTGCATTGTTGATTCATAATAACAACACAGATGTAAGATAGACTGGTGAATGACATTTGTTATTTTCCTGTGTACTGTTGATTCTAATACACACAGATGTAAGATAGACGTGGGTGAATGACATTTGTTGTTTCTACACTGTGTGCACTGTTGTGGCATCATCTGATGGAGAAATGGTACGACAGTAAGTGTCTACGCAGAATGCTGGGAGTATCAGAATAGACCGGTTTTGAAATTATGACGAAAAGGTGAATACAAGATCATTCTGAACTTCATCAACAATAACAAATTAAATGATTAGGTCCATAAGCAGATTACGAAGGCAGTGCCGCAAAGAGCAATGTTACACGATACAATGGATACAAAGGTACACAAAGAGCAATGTTACACGATACAATGGTACAAGGTACCTGAAACAATGTTACACGATACAATGGTACAAGGTACCCAAAGAACAATGTACGATCAATGGTACAAGGTGCCCCGAAACAATGTTACACGATACAAGGTAATGAACAAGACAATGTTACACCGATACAATGTACAAAGTAACAAAAGCAATGTTACACATACAATGGTACAAAGAGTGCCCCCAAAGAACAATGTTACACCGATACAATGGTACAAAGGTGCCCCACAAAGAACAATGTTACACCGATACAATGGATACAAAGCAAAAGCCCATCCACGCAAAAAGTGAACTCAGATATAACAGAAGGGATGAAAAACACACTTTATGAAGGCACACAAAATCCAGTTCTAGAAATCTCTTCTTTTTCTGACGCTGTAAGGTAAAACAGGATTAGAGAAATGAGTCAGATTTGTATATCATTACTTTTCAATATACTTTAGATAATAGTATAACATTTTACATTCCAGGAATCCGATATTGACTGAAACTGAACATTCTCAGAATCTTCGACTCCGTGTTTCCATATACTAGGTTTTCCCAGGAAATTGATTTACTTGGAAACTAGTTAAATGTTGATGATGTTGACGACACTATTAAATACGCACAAGCCACCATTAAGGGGTTTTTGGGCTGTGTTATATTTGTTCGCTATTTTTGGGCTACTGCGATTTATGTGCGTGACTTTAATATCGACTAGTATTGGTCAACTTTTGACAGAAAAATTACCTGTACTGTTGTTTAAAGTTGTCCTGTCCGTGGGTATCCCGCCCAACTGAGCTAAAGCAGAGCTAACTTTAAACGTTAAAGTTGGCTGTGGATAAAGTAAGACAATTTCTGCTTATTATTTCTACTTTCCAGGGCGCGGGTTTTGGGCTGGTATTGTTATCCATTACGTTTGGATTTTCGCGGATTTTGGACAAATTTGGGAAGGCAGAATATAATTCTTAATACATCATTGCAACACTGCTCTGCTCATATTTTCTTCTTCAAAAGTGTTCATACATTGACTTATATTTGTATACTTCTAAGGTAGTTAGTGGTCAATTCCAAGCATTAACATGGCAGTCAAACGACAACTGATAAACTGCATATTTATTCCAACTCTCTGCTATCAGTGCCAAACATGGCCCCTGACTAAGACACAAGAAAGAAAGATTACAACATGTGAAATGAGATGTCTACGAAAAGCTGTCAACGTTACAAGGCGAGATAGAGTGAGAAACGAGAATATCAGAAGCATCGTTGGTACTATACCATGCATACAGTACATCGAGAAGCAAAGATTCAAGTGGTTCGGCCATTTAATGAGAATGGAACCACATTTACTACCATCACGTGCCTATAATAATCGACACTCAGGGCGCAGAGCACGAGGCAGGCCAAGAACAAGATGGATAGATAACATCTCAGAGTCCCTGCGAAAGCATGGACTGACAACGTCAAGCGCAACACACCTGGCACAAGATAGGAAACTAACTCTCCCACGACGCTTCACGGCAAATGTGGTTAAGATAAGATAAGATAAGATAAGATAAGTGGTCAATTTGAGCCTGTGTACATATGCATATATAGTCTTACTGTGACCCGGAGACGAGAAGACGTTTACTATCATTGATATGCCTTTTATATCTGTTATCTATATTATGTCTTTATATTTTTGTTATTATTGCAATCTTTTTAAGCCTTTGTCTTGGTTTCCGAATGTCGTGAGTGCATATCGGGACCGTGCTGTACTGTTCGCGAGTGCATATCGGGACCGTGCTGTACTGTTCGCGAGTGCATATCGGGACCGTGCTGTACTGTTCGCGAGTGCATATATGGACCGTGCTGTACTGTTCGCGAGTGCATATCGGGACCGTGCTGTACTGTTCACGAGTGCATATCGGGACCGTGCTGTACTGTTCACGAGTGCATATCGGGACCGTGCTGTACTGTTCACGAGTGCATATCGGGACCGTGCTGTACTGTTCGCGAGTGCATATCGGGACCGTGCTGTACTGTTCACGAGTGCATATCGGGACCGTGCTGTACTGTTCACGAGTGCATATCGGGACCGTGCTGTACTGTTCACGAGTGCATATCGGGACCGTGCTGTACTGTTCACGAGTGCATATCGGGACCGTGCTGTACTGTTCACGAGTGCATATCGGGACCGTGCTGTACTGTTCACGAGTGCATATCGGGACCGTGCTGTACTGTTCACGAGTGCATATCGGGACCGTGCTGTACTGTTCGCGAGTGCATATCGGGACCGTGCTGTACTGTTCACGAGTGCATATCGGGACCGTGCTGTACTGTTCACGAGTGCATATCGGGACCGTGCTGTACTGTTCACGAGTGCATATCGGGACCGTGCTGTACTGTTCACGAGTGCATATCGGGACCGTGCTGTACTGTTCACGAGTGCATATCGGGACCGTGCTGTACTGTTCACGAGTGCATATCGGGACCGTGCTGTACTGTTCACGAGTGCATATCGGGACCGTGCTGTACTGTTCACGAGTGCATATCGGGACCGTGCTGTACTGTTCGCGAGTGCATATCGGGACCGTGCTGTACTGTTCACGAGTGCATATCGGGACCGTGCTGTACTGTTCACGAGTGCATATCGGGACCGTGCTGTACTGTTCACGAGTGCATATCGGGACCGTGCTGTACTGTTCACGAGTGCATATCGGGACCGTGCTGTACTGTTCACGAGTGCATATCGGGACCGTGCTGTACTGTTCACGAGTGCATATCGGGACCGTGCTGTACTGTTCGCGAGTGCATTATTTTCTACAGAGCTACGGAGTTCATGTTTTGTGCAATACTCTAGGCAGCTGGCGTGCAATTTATGCGGAAAGGGTATCAAGCCATTCTGGATAAAACCCGGTGCAATGAAGTCAATCCTTCGGTTTTAGAAGCATGTTTTCTAACTCTATTCATATTGTTACTACAAGCTAAAGATTCTCATGATATACTATACAGTTGACCCCGCACGGACAGCGGAATAAAGGGGGACATAGGGAAGCTTTGATGAGAACTTTTTGAAGCAGAGCTCACTCAACAAGACATGCATATTACTATGCTTGAGGTGGAAAGAAAGACATAAGTACGAATTGAGTGTCTCCTGTATGTTGTTGGGGCTCGCAAGGGAGCAAAGAATAGTAATACTGCGACAGCATGTCGTAAGAGACAACTAAGGTAGGAGCCAAGAGAAGCTACCCTAGTAATTAAAGAGCGTCGCAGAAATTGGATATGCTGGCCTAATTGTAGGCGCATAACTATCACAACGTACAATCGCTTTTAGGTTCAGATCATATACAAATCACAAATAGTGGTTTAACGAGATGTCAATATGGAGGGTCAAGTAGAAGAAGAAGAAGAAGAATCGAGTGTAAATTTGTTATCTTTGCCGTATATGCCCTTGAGTGCTACGAAGGCGGATGATGATGATAATGATGATGATGATGATGAGCGATGATGATGAATTGATGAGATGATGATGAGATAATGATGAGGATGATGATATAATGATGATGATGTGATTTTGTTTTCTATGACGAAAGTAATGATAATATGATGATGATAATGTGATAGACAATGAACATGAGAATGATATTATGATGTTGATTAGACATATCATGATGATGATGATGATGATGATGATGATGATGATGAATGATGATGATGATGATGATGATGATGATGATGATGATGATGATGATGATGATAATGATAATGATGATGATAATGATGATGATGATGGCGATGATGATGATAATGATGATGATGATGATGATGATGATGATGATGACGATGATGATGATAATGATGATGATGATGATGATAAAGATGAGGATGATGTTAGATTATCTCATTGTTTTGCTTCTATCCCACCAGCAAAAAGGTAACTGTTATCATACCTTACAGTTTAACAATCAACATGAACAATATCTTAATTACTCTTGTTAACATTCCATTAAGCAATCATCAATTTGTCTTTTATAACTAACATTTGCTAACAGAATTCTTCACATCGGCCGCTAATGATTTTTATGGGAGATTTCTTCTTTCAACTCAGAGCTGGTATTCTTGTGAAGCTTTTACCACTTTTTTATTATTGTTATTGCTCTGCTTTGTGCTTTATTTTTGGTCGGAAGCTGCTAGCGATGTAAACACTGATTGTCAATTAATATAGTTAGTTGATTTGTTGTTGAGAAATCTTGTTAGAAATATGGACTCTAATCTCAGGTTCTAAATTATTATTGCTATTCAGGGTTAGAATATATGTCGTCTTGTATTCAAGAATGACTGCTTTATACATTTTCTCCTTCCAACGCTCCATATCGACCACTTGTTAAACCACTCTGTGTGATTTGTATACAATCTGAGCCTAAAAGCGATTGTCAGTTGTGCGTCTATAAGTAGGCCAGCACATCCTATTTCTGCGAAGATTTTTATTTACTAATGTAGCTTTCCTAGACTACTGCATCAGTCGCCTTTTACGACAAGCCTTACTGGTTGCATAAAAGTGAAATTGTTTAGGTCATGTGTGATTCCTGTCTACGGTTGTGAAAGTTGGAAATCAACAAAGAAAATTGATAAGAAACTGGACAGCTTTGAGAATAAATGTCTCCGAAAATTATTAAAAGTAAAATGGAGTGATTTCGTTTCTGACAACACAGTGAGAGATAGAACACACCAACAACCCGTATCAAATATTATAAGGAAACGAAGGTGGAAATATTTAGGTCATGTTCTTAGATCAGACGAAAAGAGACTAAATCGACAAGTCCTTATGTGGTCACCAGTTGGGAAAAGAAAACATGGAAGACCTAAGACCACTCTTCGAAGAACAATCCTACAAGAAAGTAAACTATTGTGATGTAAAACCATACAAGATCTCCAACTGCTAGCAACGAACCGCATCACATGGAGATCTAAAACCTCTGCCCTATGTGCCGCCTTTGGCACGAAAGGAGCAAACTAACTAACTTACTGGTTACAGTGGTACTATTCTTTGATTCCCCCTGGCACCACATGAGCGTTACTCCATTTAGCAATTTCTGTTTCTATTTAACTCTGCTATTTTATGTCTTTGTATATTTTTTTCTTCAGCTATTGAAATACGATACATTCTTTTGTTCCATTATTGTTATTCTCTTGTTGCAAGTTAAGATATCTCAAATATTCATTGTTCGTATCTCATACACAAGGTATCATTTTTCACAATAGCTTGAATCTTGATCTAAAGAAAAACAAACTTGTAAAAGTTGTATTCATTGTCAAAATGTGATTATTCGGTTTTTTTTTAAATAGTATTTGTATTCTGCATATCCTGTTATCTGTTTTAAATATGGGTCTGCAGGTCCTGGTAAGAAACCTTTAGGCTGCCAACAAGAATATGTGTGTTAGTTAGTTAGTTATGATGTGTGGTCTGCATGTCCTGGTGAGAAACCTTTAAGCTGTCTATGAGACTAATTGTGTTAGTTATGTTCTGTGGTCTGCATGTCCTGGTGAGAAACCTTTAAGCTGTCTATGAGACTAGTTGTGTTAGTTATGTTCTGTGGTCTGCATGTCCTGGTGAGAAACCTTTAAGCTGTCTATGAGACTAGTTGTGTTAGTTATGTTCTGTGGTCTGCATGTCCTGGTGAGAAACCTTTAAGCTGTCTATGAGACTAGTTGTGTTAGTTATGTTCTGTGGTCTGCATGTCCTGGTGAGAAACCTTTAAGCTGTCTATGAAACTAGTTGTGTTAGTTATGTTCTGTGGTCTGCATGTCCTGGTGAGAAACCTTTAAGCTGTCTATGAGACTAGTTGTGTTAGTTATGTTCTGTGGTCTGCATGTCCTGGTGAGAAACCTTTAAGCTGTCTATGAGACTAGTTGTGTTAGTTATGTTCTGTGGTCTGCATGTCCTGGTGAGAAACCTTTAAGCTGTCTATGAGACTAATTGTGTTAGTTATGTTCTGTGGTCTGCATGTCCTGGTGAGAAACCTTTAAGCTGTCTATGAGACTAGTTGTGTTAGTTATGTTCTGTGGTCTGCATGTCCTGGTGAGAAACCTTTAAGCTGTCTATGAGACTAGTTGTGTTAGTTATGTTCTGTGGTCTGCATGTCCTGGTGAGAAACCTTTAAGCTGTCTATGAGACTAGTTGTGTTAGTTATGTTCTGTGGTCTGCATGTCCTGGTGAGAAACCTTTAAGCTGTCTATGAGACTAGTTGTGTTAGTTATGTTCTGTGGTCTGCATGTCCTGGTGAGAAACCTTTAAGCTGTCTATGAGACTAGTTGTGTTAGTTATGTTCTGTGGTCTGCATGTCCTGGTGAGAAACCTTTAAGCTGTCTATGAGACTAGTTGTGTTAGTTATGTTCTGTGGTCTGCATGTCCTGGTGAGAAACCTTTAAGCTGTCTATGAGACTAGTTGTATTAGTTAGTATGTGTGATGATGTGATGTGATAAGCTTATGCCTACAAGATTATCGTTGATAAGATGGAGGTCGTCACCGCACACAAGAATCTTATTATCAAAGTCAGAAAGTACAATTGTTATTCCATAATGTCATGAAACAAATATATTTAAAACACATCTGTAAATATCAAAAAGTATGTGAGCATGAGATAAATAACAACATACAATTCTGAACAAACTAGCCTCATAGCAACATCTAAACTAATCATTAGTACCAGTATATATACAATTCTAAACAAACTAGCCTCATAGCAACATCTAAACAAATCATTAGTACCAGTATATATACAATTCTAAACAAACTAGCCTCTAAACAAACTAGCCTCTAAACAAACTAACCTCATAGCAACATCTAAACTAATCATTAGTACAAGTATATATACAATTCTAAACAAACTAGCCTCATAGCAACATCTAAACAAATCATTAGTACTAGTATATATACAATTCTAAACAAACTAGCCTCATAGCAACATCTAAACTAATCATTAGTACCAGAATATATACAATTCTAAACAAACTAGCCTCATAGCAACATCTAAACTAATCATTAGTACCAGTATATATACAATTCTAAACAAACTAGCCTCATAGCAACATCTAAACAAATCATTAGTACTAGTATATATACAATTCTAAACAAACTAGCCTCATAGCAACATCTAAACTAATCATTAGTACCAGTATATATACAATTCTAAACAAACTAGCCTCTAAACAAACTAGCCTCTAAATAAACTAGCCTCATAGCAACATCTTAACTAATCATTAGTACCAGAATATATACAATTCTAAACAAACTAGCCTCATAGCAACATCTAAACTAATCATTAGTACCAGTATATATACAATTCTAAACAAACTAGCCTCTAAACAAACTAGCCTCTAAACAAACTAGCCTCATAGCAACATCTAAACTAATCATTAATACCAGTATATATACAATTCTAAACAAACTAGCCTCATAGCAACATCTAAACAAATCATTAGTACTAGTATATATACAATTCTAAACAAACTAGCCTCATAGCAACATCTAAACTAATCATTAGTACCAGTATATATACAATTCTAAACAAACTAGCCTCTAAACAAACTAGCCTCATAGCAACATCTAAACAAATCATTAGTACTAGTATATATACAATTCTAAACAAACTAGCCTCATAGCAACATCTAAACTAATCATTAGTACCAGTATATATACAATTCTAAACAAACTAGCCTCTAAACAAACTAGCCTCATAGCAACATCTAAACAAATCATTAGTACTAGTATATATACAATTCTAAACAAACTAGCCTCATAGCAACATCTAAACTAATCATTAGTACCAGTATATATACAATTCTAAACAAACTAACCTCTAAACAAACTAGCCTCATAGCAACATCTAAACAAATCATTAGTACTAGTATATATACAATTCTAAACAAACTAGCCTCATAGCAACATCTAAACTAATCATTAGTACCAGTATATATACAATTCTAAACAAACTAACCTCACAGCAACATCTAAACTAATCAGTAGTACCAGTATATATACAATTCTAAACAAACTAACCTCATAGGAACATCTAAACAAATCATTAGTACTAGTATATATACAATTCTAAACAAACTAACCTCATAGCAACATCTAAACAAATCATTAGTACCAGTATATATACAATTCTAAACAAACTAGCCTATAGCAACATCTAAAACAAACTAACCTAAAGCAACATCTAAACAAATCATTAGTACCAGTATATATACAATTCTAAACAAACTAACCTCATAGCAACATCTAAACAAATCATTAGTACCAGTATATATACAATTCTAAACAAACTAACCTCATAGCAACATCTAAACAAATCATTACTACTAGTAGATATATGTTGAGGAAAATCGTGACATATCCTTTACGGACGTCGCAACAACAACAGTAAACGAGTCGGTGATTTTTTAGGCACCACTTATACGTTCCGTAGTTTGCCATCGCTTTCTGAAAGGTAACGTCTATTTTTACCGTTCGGAAAGATCCACGGGAGCCAATTTGATTCAAAATTGTCCGCCGCGGTGTTTGAATCAGGTACTCTTTGGATGTGATCGTGCTCACTACTGCTAAGACACAGATGCCAACATACGTTAGTACAGATCAGTAATCGTCTACGCCAGTCGTCATGTGACTTAGTGATGCTGTTATATGTTTACAAATATTTATAAAGCAAGATGGAATGAAACTGATAAGAAAGTAAGAATCAGAATACTATGAGCATGCATATTACCAGTGGCAACGTATGGGTGGCAACATGGACATTTAACAAGACAATCAATCAATATATATATATATATATATGTGATTTTTTAAAATACAGGGTGTTTAACTTAAAAGCAGCCCATGAATGGAGCTAATCTGGCATATATGTATGGAAATGAGAAGGTTCAGTTATGACGTAGTATAGGACAAGGTTGTGTGACGGTGTGTAATTGTAGTGGGGAAGGGGCGATGAACAAATGTGACGTAGGACGAGCTAGTCAGAACCGGTTTAAATAGGAAATAAAACAACTCAATTTGTACCTGGCAACTTTCGAATTGTCAATGGGGCTGCAATTATCTTGAACACCCTGTATAAGTGTTCAATAAGAGCCCTTCGTATACCATGGACAGGGAAGAGAACACAAATATCTACATAGAAGGATCTGAAAATCAAAGAAAACTGACTAGTGGGCTACAAATAAGAATGAGAAAAAGTCATGTATTTTAGACATATAAAAAGAGGGTTTTTAAAACCTTTTTAAAAAGACAGTTGGAGAAAACCTTTTATAGAAGGATGCATCCTGGCAAATAGGACAAGAGGAAGAAACCACGAAGAAGTGAATTCCGGTTGTGACTGATGATATGAGCAGAGTCGCGACATCCGTTCTATAAAAAAGGAAAATTTCGAGACTGTTAAAGTGGCATAGTTCTGTTCTGGATGATCCATTCTAATGGATGATGATATTAAGGCACCGTCAGAGCTACCGAGATCATGCTTTGCTGTCGATAATTTAGACAGAAACAAAATTCTCAGTAAAATGTAACCTCTTTCAAGTGATCAAAATTAAATTTCTATCAATCCAAGATGGCGTGTAAGAAACCCATTAAGATTAAACTCGAAAACGCTATCCCCCGTTCTCAGTCCTACATTAAATTTTTGACCTAATTGTTACCAGGACTTCAAATCAAGCTAAATCTTTTGAGTTCACACGCCCAAAAAGAATCTGGAAATCCTGGCCACATCTCGTAAAATTCGAGCAGCTCTTGTGTCGAGGTAACGACAGCAGCAAATTTGCTGTGATAACAAACTCGTTAAACGTTGCAAAGCAGATTGGCAAAAATCCAGATCAATCAGATGGGAATTGAAAACGATAAGGGGGAAGATAACACCAAAAATGGAAGATGGTTGCAGTGAATGAATATGTTTGTGCTTCACGGGACGATTCAATAATTGATCATTGATCAGATAAAACTCTAGAAGACATGTCCTGTTTCAGAGTCGATGATTTTATTCAGATTTGAAAGGGGGAAATCTGGCTGATGTTAAATTTGTTATATCAGTGTTTCTCAAAGTGGGGCGTACATCGGACATGGTGGCTTTATCTTCTTCTCTTCCACCATTTACTTCTTTGTAGAAGTGTTGGGGGAGGGGTGGGGTGTAGTCAGTGTTTGTCAAACTGTGACGTACGTCGCACATGGTGGCTTCATCTTCTTCTCTTCCACCATTTACTTCTTTATAGAAGTGTTGGGGGTGAGGGAGGAGTGGGGGTAGTTATATTGTGTGTGCTTGTTTTAATACACTTTGTAAGCTGTGTTCATTTTCTTAAGGCTGTTCTTGATGCCGTCGCCCTATCTTTTGCGTGGTCTTCATCTTGCGCTGTGTCCGTTATACTTTTTCAGTGTGGCTCTCTGTGGTAGGCGATACCAGGGAATTCTTGTCAGGTGTCCAAATTATGTAATCTGTTATTTTATGAATTGCATGACTGATTTCACATCCAGTCTTCTTCTGATTTCTTCATTTCTAATTTTGTCTCTTATTGTCACACCTGCAGTTCTTCTAAGATATCTCATCACCGTCGTTATGATTTTCCGTTCATTAGCTGCTGTTATTGGCCATGCGGCCACGACACTTTAACTTTTCTTCCCTCTTTTTCATTTTGTCTACATCGACCACTTGTTACACCATTTTTGTGGTATGTATGATTTGACTTGGATGTACTTGGTAGTTCGTTTGTTAGTTCGTTGTGTTAGTTCGTTGTGTTAGTTCGTTGTGTTAGTTCGTTGTGTTAGTTCGTTGTGTTAGTTCGTTGTGTTAGTTCGTTGTGTTAGTTCGTTGTGTTAGTTCGTTGTGTTAGTTCGTGTGTAGTGGTTGTAGTCTTGTAGTTCGTTGTGTTAGTTCGTTGTGTTAGTTCGTGTGTTAGTTCGTTGTGTTAGTCAGGTGTCTACGACCCATAGACAGCAAATCTGTTTTATGCATGCCTTTTATTTGGGTTCGCCTTACTACGTAGGACCCATAATAACACTAACCTAGGGGAGTCTATACCCTTCGGCGAGCCAGACGCTTTAGCATGTCTTCTTCTTCTTCTTCTTCTACGATCAACTTCTGCTATGCGACTACCTCGGTATGTGTCATAAACAGGGCGGTGCGCTTGAGGTCTTCACCGGTTCCCCATAGTTTGTCTTGTAGTGTTGTTTCTGTTGGCCAGATCTCCAATCTCTCACTACTCAGACTAGGGCAGTCTTGCAGGATGTGCTCTGGGAACTGCTTTGGTGCTCCACAGGTGCAGGCTGCCGAGTCCCTGAGACCCATTCTGTGGAGGTGTGATCTGAGACTGCAGTGTCCCGTTCTAAGTCTTTAAAGTTTTAAATGCTTTAGCATTTAACCTAGCGGTCAATTTTCCCCGGTCTACATCGTTGGGAAATAGGTTGTCTTGTGTGGTGTTCTACAAGTCATCAGAATGCTACTTCTTTTTACTATTCATCCTTCCTAAAACTGACTAGCCAACCCTAACTCTGCTAGATTCAGAGCCAGGCACAGAACGCACCTTGTAGACTGATACTTTCATTGATATGCTTAATATACGTTTTATAAACCGTTGATTATGATTTAATCTTGTCTTGAAATTACTAAACTAATTTATGGCGAAACACGTCAAAACAAATTACTGTAGTTTTACAAACTACAAAAACAATATACAGTGACGTTTCGACCAAGAGGCCTTTATCAAACAGAAAAATATAAAAAAATGAAGACATTAGGATTTTATTTTCTTTAAATATTTTTGGGGCCGCTGTGGATTTTTTGTCTAGTTGTATATGTTATGTTTACCGTAAGAACTGCCCCAGTATGCAGACCTGAGAAGAAAGAGGTGGTCCACTTACACCAGCGTCCAAGATAAACTGTATAATCTGATAATCTGAGACAGACGGCTGCCTTTATTAGAGAATCCGAAATCCCAATCTAGTGAGAACGCAGAATACAAACTGTATGGCGTGACTGATAATCTGAGACAGGCGGCTGCCTTTATTAGAGAATCCGAAATCCCAATCTAGTGAGAACGCAGAAGAAGAAGAAGAAGAAGTTTACCGTAAAAGAAGTCCTTAGTTTCTTCCCTTCTGTATCATTTTCTTGATAAAAATCCTTTTGGTCGAAACTTCACCAAATAGTGTTTTATACTTTGTAAAACTACGGTACTATGTTCTTACGCGTTTCGCCATTGCTACATAGTTTTACTGCAGTCTTCCCTTATATCGATAAACTGATTAATCACACACAAATTCAAGATACGCTATATCTGTCAGATTTCCTACATCAACTGTCCTCTTTTCATTATTCAATCTGGTTGTTGGTTTTATCAGATTTCCTACATCAACTGTCCTCTTTTCATTATGCAATCTGGTTATTTGGTTTTATCAGATTTCCTACATCAACTGTCCTCTTTTCATTATGCAATCTGGTTGTTGGTTTTATCAGATTTCCTACATCAACTGTCCTCTTTTCATTATGCAATCTGGTTGTTGGTTTTATCAGATTTCCTACATCAACTGTCCTCTTTTCATTATGCAATCTGGTTGTTGGTTTTATCAGATTTCCTACATCAACTGTCCTCTTTTCATTATGCAATCTGGTTGTTGGTTTTATCAGATTTCCTACATCAACTGTCCTCTTTTCATTATTCAATCTGGTTGTTGGTTTTATCAGATTTCCTACATCAACTGTCCTCTTTTCATTATGCAATCTGGTTGTTGGTTTTATCAGATTTCCTACATCAACTGTCCTCTTTTCATTATTCAATCTGGTTGTTGGTTTTATCAGATTTCCTACATCAACTGTCCTCTTTTCATTATGCAATCTGGTTGTTGGTTTTATCAGATTTCCTACATCAACTGTCCTCTTTTCATTATTCAATCTGGTTGTTGGTTTTATCAGATTTCCTACATCAACTGTCCTCTTTTCATTATGCAATCTGGTTGTTGGTTTTATCAGATTTCCTACATCAACTGTCCTCTTTTCATTATGCAATCTGGTTGTTGGTTTTATCAGATTTCCTACATCAACTGTCCTCTTTTCATTATTCAATCTGGTTGTTGGTTTTATCAGATTTCCTACATCAACTGTCCTCTTTTCATTATGCAATCTGGTTGTTGGTTTTATCAGATTTCCTACATCAACTGTCCTCTTTTCATTATGCAATCTGGTTGTTGGTTTTATCAGATTTCCTACATCAACTGTCCTCTTTTCATTATGCAATCTGGTTGTTGGTTTTATCAGATTTCCTACATCAACTGTCCTCTTTTCATTATGCAATCTGGTTGTTGGTTTTCTCTCATTGTTGTAGGTTGTCTTTGTGACCTAGAGGTAAGGTACTCACCTTTCGTTCTAAAGTTTCTCGGTTCGTTCTCTATGTAAAGTAATAAGAATATTTTCTAGAGATTTCTGATCTCAATGTACGTGAGATCGAGTTCCTAGTTCTATCGTCCCGTGTTTAAGTACCGTGTTTAATTTGAACTTATAAAAGAACTCTTGACAGTGGAAAAGAGATAACAAATACATTTACAAAGCCACCGTACGAACACAACTCATGAAACAATATTGAAAATTAATTACTTTTTAATCTGACAAAAATTGTCATGGTCCTCAGAGTTACATTGGGGTACCTCAACGCTGTTACAGAGTTCGTGCACTGTCGCTGCGATCTTCCTGTGTAAGAAAGAGATTGAATGATACATCGCCTGAGTGGTTACCGGGGCCTAAATTTGGGGTGTAAGAATAGAACCACTGTTACCTGCCATGCATGTCGTAAGTGGTAACTAAGGAGGTTTGGCTGAAATCGGATGCATGTGTCTTAAATGTGTAGAAGTCAACTTGCTGCCTTGCAAGACGCCTGTGACAGCCAAAGGCTGACGGAGAGCGTACCCAGTAAACGCTGGCTGAATCCGGACACATCACCAAAGGATAAGCACCAGACCACCAAATGGCGCTGAAGATGTGACGAAACCCACTCATGCTAAGGCTGCATGAATAAGATTTCCACATGAATGAATTTATGGAGAAATCTGGTACATCGGTCTCTTAGGTGATTGCGCGCGAGAGAGAGAACGATGCATGGTTATTCATCGAAATGCTATGATAATGTTCTCCTCACCATATCCATCAATCAATCGATCAATCAATCGATCAATCAATCGATCAATCAATCACCCACTATATAAAGTTTAATTTGCTGGCTGCATACCCCACACACTGTGAAATCGAGCAGTCTCAGACAGTTTTAAATCTTCTATGTTTTCTACAGACTCAGTAGGTTACCAGACTAGAAAACCAGTGACTGAAAGTTGGCATCGGTCGAGTAAATACTCTTGCAAAGAATGAGCTTATACTCCCTGGAGTTTGGTCTTATTCAACAGAGAAAATTAGCTGGACAAGATGATTGAACTGGGATGACGGCACAAATGAACAGTGGTATGTGCAGAGTGACCAAAGCACGTCGTCTATGAACAAAGATACAGATAACGGGTAGAGACAAGAACAAAATGAATGGCATAATTAAGTCCGTGGGTCGATGTTGCCAAGGGATTTCTTGATAGATGAGAGAGGTCGTTAATCATGATAAAGTGGGCAGTATTTATTTAACAGAAGAACTAATGATTTAGTCAGTATGAGTGGTATGTATACATTATAAGAACTAATGATTTAGTCAGTATGAGTAGTATCTATACTTTATAAGAACTAATGATTTAGTCAGTATGAGTGGTATGTGCATTGTATAAAAACTAATGGTAACTAGTGATCGTTTGTGTACTGTACCTGAACTAATGATTCAGTAACTATGACAGGTTTTATAATTCCTTCATCCCCGTGCTCTAGGTTTTATTGACATCTTGTTGTCACCGTTATATTGTTCGTTCTGTCTGTCTGTCAGGAACCATGCCTTCCAGTTGTACTCTCTATAAGTTACTTGTGACATTTAAGGTCACCAAAATATTTGTAAGACATGATATTGTTTATGAGTCAATGGTCCGATCTTGTTCATATCTTTGTTATTTTCCTTCTCTACTTTTGAGAATGTTATAAAAAATGCGAGTAGTCTTCTGTTTCACGATTCACTATTTTTTATCTTTCTTTATACTTGTGTGATGGTTTATCTTCTTCTTCTTCTTCTTTGCGTTCGGTTTCGTATGCTCGTCTAAATCATGAGATGGGTTGCCTCTATGAAGCTGCATGTCAGTTGGAGTTCTTCTAGAGTTCCCCATAGCTTGGTCTGTAAACTTTGTTCATGAGGCCATGTTTCGTTTCGTTGGTGTATGTATGATGGACATGACTGCAGGATGTGCTCTGGAGTCTGTGTTTCTGTCTGGCATGCACACTGTGCAGTCTGAGCAGGCTTTATTCTGTGCATGTGGCGGTTGAGCCTGCAGTGACCTGTTCTTAGGCGAAAGATTGTTGTGTGCTGTTTTCTGTTTAGTCTGCTGATGGGATCTTGTGGGTGTTTGCTGTGGGTTTGTTGCCTCCATACCTCTTTGTACTTTCTTTTGATATGTGTCTTGATTTCTGGTAGTGATACTGGGTGTTTCTGTACTTACATCTATACATTGATTTTTTTTTAATGCATGTCCTTAAAAGTTATTTTTTTTTTAAATGCATGTCTTTAAAAGTTTCAATTTTTTTAATGCATGTCTTTAAAAGTTTCGTGTTTTTAAATGCATGTCCTTAAAAGTTTCATTTTGTTTAAATCTTGCCTGTGCTATGTTCTGTGTTTTTTTTTTTATATTTAACATCTGAATTTTTATAAACAGTCTCTTTCTAATTTCTTTTGATTTGTTTCTTATTGAGTTCAATAATTAAATATTGCAAGCATTGCCTGTTGAAATGTTAGCAAAGAAAAATTGCAAGCATTGACTGTTGAAATGTTAACCAAAACAAATTGTAAGCATTGACTTGAAATGTTAACAAACAAAAATTGTAAGCATTGACTGTTGAAATGTTAACAAAGAAAAATTGTAAGCATTGACTGTTGAAATGTTAACCAAAACAAATTGTAAGCATTGACTTGAAATGTTAACAAACAAAAATTGTAAGCATTGACTGTTGAAATGTTAACAAAGAAAAATTGTAAGCATTGACTGTTGAAATGTTAACAAAGAAAAATTGTAAGCATTGTGTGTTGAAATGTTAACAAACAAAAATTGTAAGCATTGACTGTTGAAATGTTAACAAACAAAAATTGCAAGCATTGACTGTTGAAATGTTAACAAAGAAAAATTGTAAGCATTGACTGTTGAAATGTTAACAAAGAAAATTGTAGCACTGACTGTTGAAATGTTAACAAAGAAAAATTGTAGCACTGACTGTGAAATGTTAACAAGAAAAATTGAAGCATTGACTGTTGAAATGTTAACAAAGAAAAATTGTAAGCACTGACTGTTGAAATGTTAACAAAGAAAAATTGTAAGCATTGACTGTTGAAATGTTAACAAAGAAAAATTGTAAGCATTGACTGTTGAAATGTTAACAAAAATTGTGATTGAGTTGAAATGTTAACAAGAAAATGTGTATGTTTCCTTCAATACAATTTTCTTAAAAACGTTCTCTTTGAAAATATGGAAACAGGAAGTATACAAACCAATATGGAAGACGGATATCCTGGATCTAGTAAACATGGATTAGAATGCAAATAAAGCAAAGATGGTGACAGACAGAACCAAGAAACTTGGGATGAAATTTGAAAGAAACATGGTACAACTTAAACCAACAATCTTTTATAGATAAGTCTATCGAAGCGACGTGTTCAACTTGGAAAGTCAAATACAACTTGCAATTTACAGAGAAACAAAGAGAAGTAATTCAGATTCTCTATTGAACGGACAACATGTGGCCCACCAGTCGATAAAGTTCAGCTTGAGAAACCTGAAGCTGATTGTCCAGTTGTGTCCCCAGTAACTAAGCAATGACTAGAAGAAGGACATTGTAGCTGGAAATTCAGATTCCTCATTGAACGGCATGGCCCCACCCAGTCGACATAAAAGTTAAGCTTTGGAGAAACCTGAAGCTGATTGTCCAGTTTGTGGTCCACAGTAAACTAAGCACATGACTAGAGAAGAAGAAGTACGGAGAAATATGTTATTGTACAATTGGTATTCATTTTAAGCACGTCTAGCATAGAAGATATGTACTAAAGAAAGTTCATTGTGGAATCTAGCACAAATGTAGAACAGAAAGTGAACTATATCATGTAGCACGCCAGTAGAGAAAATAAAAGTGCATTATAGGCTTCTAGCACGAGTCACGTGGGAAACAAATTGCATTATAGCATCTAGCACGAACGCCACGTAAGACAGAAAGTACATAAAGCATCTAGTACGAACGTCACATAAGACAGAAAGTGCATTATAACATCTAGCACGAATGCCACGTGAGACAGAAAGTGCATTAAAGCATCTAGTACAAACGTCACGTAAGACAGAAGTACATTATAGAATTTAGTAAGAAAGTCACGTAATACATTATAGCATCTTACAGGTTAGTGAACAAAGAACGTGTATTGTATCTTATAGTAGGAAAGTCAGGTAGCAAAAAATATTGTTTGATGTCAGAAACACAGTTCCATGTCTAAGTTGTCAGATAAGTTTGCTGTGCATGTTGACAAGATTGGTATAATCTGTAAAACAAACAAATGTAATGGAAAGATAAATAAAAGAAAGGTGTTCTCAGCTTGATATTTCTTAAGCCACTCATCAACGTTCGTGATGAGAAACGGCAGAATCAACGTAGCTACGGAGAACTAATGAGGAAGGGGCACATTGTATTAGAGAATGTTGTGGATATGAAACGGGAGAGACACTTTATATCTTCTTCTTCTTCGAACGCTCTATATCGACTACTTGTTAACCACTCTGTGTGATTTGTATGTGATCTGAGCCTAAGAGCGATTGTACATTGTGCTAGTTATGCGCCTACAAGTAGGCCAGCAGATCCGATTTTTGTAAAGCTTTTTATTTACTAGGGTAGCTTCCCTAGGTCCTACCTTAATCGCCTCTTACGACATGCCTTGTATGTCGCAGTGGTACTATTCTTTGATTTCATTATGAGTCCCAGTACAACACGGGTAGAAGTTTTGTATAAACACACACACAACACACACACACATACACACACACACACACATACATAAACATGCTCTACAGTAGAGACAAATATTGTTTACAATCTGTTTGTATGGTGAATAACGGTGCAATACATTAAGAAATATTGATGCTCGTCCATCACGGGTGATGACCACACACATTTTCATCCAAGGGAATGTAGTTGCACTATGTTTGTCTGTGTGTGTAGATGACTAGTGAGCCCGATACGGGCTTGAAATGTTCGTGTACAATGTGGGCAAGGTATACTTGCACTTGTGGGAAGTTTTAATGCCTTTCTGTTTTGACGTCTTTGCTCCATCCTTGCTGCTCTATCTGCCTCGCAGGCCAAGGAACCGTGTCGAAGAAGTGTGCGCCAGGCTGATCTGTCTTGAGAAACATTCTCCCAGTTGTTGACATCTATGCCAAAAGATTTCATCGAGTTCTTGAGTGTATCTTTGAATTGCTTTTTCTGGTCCTACCCCCGCCTCCTGTGAGCGTTTACCACTTTGCAGCTCACCATAAAAGAGTCGTTTGGGTATTCTGCAATCTGGCATTCGAGCCACATGTCCTGCCCATCTTGTCTGGGTTACACTGAGAAACATTACATTGAGAAACATTACATTGAGAAACGTTACATTAAGAAACGTTACATTAAGAAACATTACATAAACATTACATTAAGAAACGTTACATTAAGAAACATTACATAAACATTACATTAAGAAACATTACATTGAGAAACGTTACATTAAGAAACGTTACATTAAGAAACGTTACATTAAGAAACGTTACATAAACATTACCCAAAAATTCACAGGCAGCTAAGAAACAAATGATCAACAGCATTTTTATACCTACTTTGTGTTACCAGAGCCAAACATGGACATTGAGCAAAGCGCAGTCACAAAAATAACTACATGTGAAATGCGTTGCCTGAGAAAAGTTACCAACAACACAGAAAAGACAGAATCACCAACATCAGCATAAGAAAGAAAGTTGGCACAAAACCGTGCTTGAATTATATAGATAAACAAAGAATGAAGTGGTTTGGCCACTTAGTTTAGTTTAGTTTAGTCGTCGGATCACCATCACTGCACGTCGAACAAATTAGTCCATAAGTGCTCCGATCTCTCCCTCAGTATGTCCATCAGCGTGTGGCGACTAACGACACCGGTTCTTTGTTGGTTTACAATTCTTCTTTGTCTGCCAGCATAGCGTTCTTGTCGAGCTACACCACACTTAACTTTGAGTTCTTGCAGTCTGGTTAGTGTTGTGGATGCACCGCTATTACGTGAATCATGTACACGTCCTCTCCCCCTTAGGGAATTTATAATATCAGCCTGGTCCATTGCTCGTCCGCTTTGGACAGCAGCCATACCTGCAAGCCTATCCGCACGTTCATTCCCTTACACCTGCATGCCCTGGTACAAAAATAAAACTGATCTTTGTCAGCTTAGACCTCCCAGCGATTCTATCCAATGTCTCCTAGCCCATCCTGTTTCAATCTTCCTGAGCATACTCATTGAGTCACTGAGAAAACATGCATGGATAAAAGTCTGTGATTCTAGCCAAATCATCGCTTTGGTAACCGCCATGATTTCCATAGTGAGACTGCTTGTAGTCACGGCAAAACCACCACTGTCTTCCTTCACAACATCACCTCCGACCTGAGCAGTGAAAGCCCACGAGCTCCGCACATGTCGAATCACCGAATCATCCGTATAAATGATTACATCATGATCAGATGCGTTCTCAGAAATTAATGCCTGAACCTCTGCCTCCACGACAAGTGGGTTGTTGCCTGCATTCTTTATCAAGTTCGATGCATACAGAAAAGGATGTAGCGATTGCTCTTGGCACCGGTATCCATTCTTCACCGGGATCAATGTCTTCAAGTGTACACACCTGTTCAATACAGTCCTCGGCCTGACCCATCCAAGATTTTCCTCTTTTAACCTATTTCCTTTTGTCTCTTTATTTCCAAGTGCAGAGGATGTTGTGTGTCAGCATTGACTCGAAGGTATGAAACATTACATTGGCCACTTAATAAGAATGCATCCAAACTCCACAGTATACAGAGTCTTCTACAACAGAACATCGGGAAAGAAGGCAAGAGGAATACCACGGAAAAGATGGTTAGATGGCGTAGCAGCATCCTGTGAAAGAGCAAAGATAACAATCACACAAGCCACCAGAACAGGGCAAGACAAAACAGAAAACCACGACACTGGGCAACAACCCGGTAGCAGTGTGACGACAAAAGAAGAAAGAAGACATAAACATTACATTAAGAAACATTACAATGAGAAACGTTACATTAAGAAACATTACATTAAGAAACATTACATTGAGAAACATTACATTGAGAAACATTACATTGAGAAACGTTACATTAAGAAACATTACATTAAGAAACATTACATTGAGAAATATTACATTGAGAAACATTACATTAAGAAACGTTACATTAAGAAACGTTACATTAAGAAACATTACATTGAGAAACATTACATTGAGAAACATTACATTGAGAAACATTACATTGAGAAACATTACATTGAGAAACATTACATTGAGAAACATTACATTGAGAAACGTTACATAAACATTACATTGAGAAACATTACATTGAGAAACATTACATTGAGAAACATTACATTGAGAAACATTACATTGAGAAACGTTACATAAACATTACTTTGAGAAACATTACATTGAGAAACATTACATTGAGAAACATTACATTGAGAAACGTTACATAAACATTACATTAAGAAACATTACATTAAGAAACATTACATTGAGAAACATTACATTGAGAAACATTACATTGAGAAACATTACATTGAGAAACATTACATAAACATTACATTAAGAAACATTACATTGAGAAACGTTATATTGAGAAACATTACATTGAGAAACATTACATTGAGAAACATTACATAAACATTACATTAAGAAACATTACATTCCGGAATTCCGGAGTTCATTGTCTAATTCTATGTGTAGTGTGCCAGGTAAAAAGTGAAACGTCGAAAAGTTGCTGTTCATTGTTATTGTTTTTGTATTTGGTAAAACTACAGTACTTTGTTGTTACGTGTTTCGTATTTGCTACATAGTTCTACTGCAGTCTTCCCTTATATCAATCTTGTATATGGTATTGAGATATTATTTGCTACATAGTTCTACTGCAGTCTTCCCTTATATCAATCTTGTATATAGTATTGAGATATTATTTGCTACATAGTTCTACTGCAGTCTTCCCTTATATCAATCTTGTATATGGTATTGAGATATTTCTTAGTAAATTTCGCTTTACCCCAGTTGATGTCACACGCTGTGCTTGTTTTTTCCTGGGATTTAGTTAAAGATTATGTTTGACATTGATAACAGAAAGTTGGTTGAAATAAACAGTTTATCAGTTGTTACTTGATTGACATGTATATGTTTGTATGTATCAGCAGTTGAGACAGATGCTATTTTACTGCGTTGACATTAAAAATAAATATTTCTCTATCCATTTTGCCATCTTTGAAAATGCTTCCCATGCATCTCTCTTTCTCTCTCTCTCTCTCTCTCTCTCTCTCTCTTCTCCGGCGCGCGCGATCGTTCTTTTTGGCCATTTTGATTGTGATATATAAACAGCCTTTGCAAAGAACGTATTTTTACGTCACTTCATTCAGCGCCATTTGGAGCTCTGGTGCTTATCCTTCGGCGACGTGTCCTGTTTCAAGCAGCGTTTACTGGGTTCGCTCTCTGTCAGCCTTTCGCTGTCCCCAGCCTACCTGTAAGGCAGCAGGTTGCTATTTTCTTTTAGGGTAGCGACCCTTAGACACCCTACCTTCTCGGGTTGTTGAGCGTTATCTGCCCAGGTTACCTGTATTTTTTTGGGACTACTTGGTTTGTCTACCGTCCAGTTTTATGTACGGTTTGCTCCGCTATGCTTTGATTGTCCCAAATCTAACTACAAGGCAGTAGTACCATGTATCTGATTTCTCTGTATGATTTGTTTGTAGAGTTTATGTGTAAGTTGATTGAGTTGGTTGATCTACATTTTGTTCCTGAAGTCTGAAAAATGAGATTATAAACAGCAAATTAAAGCGACAAACATATCCAAAGTAGAGACAGGAATAAAACGGAATGAAAAAGCTGGTTACATCAAGTGATATATAAGATAATAGAAAAAGCATGAATAACATGGCGTAAACAAGAGATAAAACTGTGAGAAAGTACAGAGTTGAACCAATACAATCTTCAATACAATCTTCAATAGAATCTTGAATACAATCTTCATTTTCTTCAATACAATCTTGAAACAAATCATTACTGCAAACACACATACACACACACATATGTACACAGTTTAAGCATGAACAAGAGTACACAATTATATTAATATGTACAATCCACGTTATCATTAATCTCTACAACTAATGTACAACAAAAGAAGAAAAATGTCAACATGCACGTCAAACTAGAAATGTGATCACAAGTTTACAAATAAAACACACATACAAAAATGCTAATAGATTTTCCATCTTTTCTCAAATCTGTGTGTTTACATGATACAATATGTCCAATAAATCGCAAAAGAGACACTTTAACGGCATACCTCATTAATCATTTTGCTATTTTGAGCCGCTCGGTTTACTAAAGCACTACTCTAGCTAGAGTCACAAAACTACACTCATGCGTGCATTCAGAGTGATTCATTGAGTATTATACAAATATGGAAGGCAATGGACTGAATCACTACAAAAGGCAACAATTCGCAGAATTACATTCATCTTCTTTCCGTGGTACATGAGTGTCGATGGCAATAAGAGAGCAGACAAGATGACATCTGGATAGTCTCCTGTAACATCCAGAAATCTCTAGTGACATTCAGAAGTCTCCAGTGACATACAGAAGTCTCCAGTGACATCCAGAAGTCCCCAGTGACATTCAGAAGTCTCCTGTGACATCCAGAAATCTCCAGTGGCATCCAGAAGTCTCCTGTGACATACATAAGTCTCCAGTGACATCCAGAAGTCCCCAGTGACATTCAGAGTCTCAGTGACATCAGAAGTCTCCAGTGACATTCAGAAGTCTCCAGTGACATCTAGAAAGCTCCAGTGACAGTCAAACAGTCTACATGGACATCCATGTACATTTCAAACAACAAAATAAACAGAAAAATATAACAGCTTTTATTTCTGTCTGAGAACACTTTTGGAAACCTTTTGACTGGATAAAAGTAGCAACCAAGAACTTGTCAATAGTTGCATTAAGGAGGAAATGCACGGAGTGATACTAAGCAGACGTTGGAGCTGGATAACACACGTACTTACAAGTGATGCATAGACTATGACGAGAACTCTCGCTCCAGTGAGCCCCCGCGTCCTACCGGCGAATAAAACGGAGGTATTGTGTTCAAATTGAGCTCGTAAAGGAACCATTGATAGTTAAATATCGATTAGAGAAAGCTGGAAAACCACTTCCATATTAAACCGAATTAATACAAATTAAAATAACATTTCTACACAATTTTGAACGTTCTTAAAATTATGTCAGAGATCGTGCTACCGAGTTTGTGCACTGCCGCTGAGATCTTCCTGTATTAAAAAAAAATAGATATATAACAACACTGGTTTATGGGTTCTGTCAATCAATCAATCATTCTTATCAAATGTCACTTCGATCTCAAATTTGAATCCTTATAATTCGGGAGGAATGTACTGGCTAAACACCTGAAGCACGTCGGAGCAAGCACGGGATACGCGTGTCTCGGGGCATGGATAATTCCGGTCATGTGCGCGTGAGTACGTCTCGGTGAGCTCTTCAGATGGGATAGCAATTAAGTCTGCTCACGTCCGGGGGTACTTTGGCGGCTGAAGGCAAGCGTGTTAGCCCTAGGATATCATGGAGTATATATATTATCTGTGACACGTGCTAGCAGTTCCAGACTGCTCATCATCAGACTGATCTCTATAACCTCTTTTCCTACTTTAACAAGTCCTGGTTGGTTCCTCTCAAACCAGTCATTCTGCCCCGTATAACTCATACTTGACATAACAATACAGTATGTGGGAATGTATCCGTTGCGTGTGTGTATATAGTATGTTATCGTGAGTCTTAAATGTGGAAGGGAATAGTAAGTGTGTGTATTGTTATTATTTTTGAATTTTGTAAAACTACAATACTTTGTTTTTACGTGTTCCGTGTGTGTATGTACGTGTTCCGATGTCGTGTGATGTACGTGTTCCGTGTGTATGTCGTCATGTACGTGTTCCGTGTGTATGTACGTGTTCCGTGTGTGTATGTACGTGTTCGTGTGTATGTACGTGTTCCGTGTGTAGTACGTGTTCCGTGTGTGTATGGTCCGTGTTCCGTGTGTATGTACGTGTTCCGTGTGTGTATGTACGTGTTCCGTGTGTGTATGTACGTGTTCCGTGTGTGATGTACGTGTTCCGTGTGTGTATGTACGTGTTCCGTGTGTGTGTTTGTACGTGTTCCGTGTGTGTATGTACGTGTTCCGTGTGTGTATGTACGTGTTCCGTGTGTATGTACGTGTTCCGTGTGTGTATGTACGTGTTCCGTGTGTGTTTGTACGTGTTCCGTGTGTGTTTGTACGTGTTCCGTGTGTGTATGTACGTGTTCCGTGTGTGTGATGTACGTGTTCCGGTGTGTGTATGTACGTGTTCCGTGTGTGTATGTACGTGTTCCGTGTGTGTGTTTGTACGTGTTCCGTGTGTGTATGTACGTGTTCCGTGTGTGTATGTACGTGTTCCGTGTGTGTATGTACGTGTTCCGTGTGTGTATGTACGTGTTCCGTGTGTTGTACGTGTTCCGTTGTGTGTATGTACGTGTTCGTGTGTGTGTATGTACGTGTTCCTTTGTGTGTATGTACGTGTTTCGTGTGTGTATGTACGTGTTCCGTGTGTGTATGTACGTGTTCCGTGTGTGTGTATGTACGTGTTCCGTGTGTGTATGTACGTGTTCCGTGTGTGTATGTACGTGTTCCGTGTGTGTGTATGTACGTGTTCCGTGTGTGTGTACGTGTTCCGTGTGTGTATGTACGTGTTCCGTGTGTGTATGTACGTGTTCCGTGTGTGTGTGTACGTGTTCCGTGTGTGTATGTACGTGTTCCGTGTGTGTATGTACGTGTTCCGTGTGTGTATGTACGTGTTCCGTGTGTGTATGTACGTGTTCCGTGTGTGTATGTACGTGTTCCGTGTGTGTATGTACGTGTTCCGTGTGTGTATGTACGTGTTCCGTGTGTGTATGTACGTGTTCCGTGTGTGTATGTACGTGTTCCGTGTGTGTATGTACGTGTTCCGTGTGTGTATGTACGTGTTCCGTGTGTGTGTATGTACGTGTTCCGTGTGTGTGTGTGTACGTGTTCCGTGTGTGTATGTGATGTCGTAGTGCTGTACATCTTCGAACGCTCCAAAAAACCACTCTGTGTGATTTATATGTGATCTGAGCCTAAGAGCGATTGTACGTTGCGCCAGATGTGCACCTACAAGTAGTCCACCATATCCGATTTATGCGATGCTTTTAATTTACTATGGTAGCTTCACTAGGTCCTACATCAGTCGCCTCTTACGACATGCCTTGTAGATCACAGTGGTACTATTCTTTGCTTCCCTTGCGGGTCCATCACCACTGGGGTACGTATGTGTGTGTATGTGCGTGAGTGGTATATATGTTTGTAGTGTATATGTCTGCAGTCTGTGTGTTTGTTTGTGTAATATATAAGTGTCTCCAATGTGTATCTGGTGTGTGTGTGTATCTCATGTGTTTGTCCGTTGTGTGTGTTTGCTGTAATGTGTATTTCCAGTGTGTTCTGCTGCTTGTGAGGGTTTTTCTGTGTGTGATGGTATGCTGTGTTGGAAGGTCTGTTGTGTGTGAGAGTCTGCTGCGTGTGCGTATTGGATTCAAGTATGCGAGGGGTGAATGTTAATAGACATTTTCGCGCACGTGTGCCTGTGTTTACGTAGGTGTGTGTGTATATATGTGTACACTTTCCTGTGTGTATGAGAAAAGCTAAAGATGGAAAGAAACGACCACTGGAACAACTAACTTGAAGGAAGACACAACTGGACGTCACTACGTCACTGGACATAAAAACCGTCTGTTTTAGACTGGGCAGGTTCAAACACAACACTTTGTGTCAATGTCATCGTTTTCTTCCACCTTCACCTCTAGGGAGACAACGCTCCTAGACCAAAGTCTTTCAAGCCCTCATATCCAAGGATATCCTTTCCAGATCTCTCCACTATCTCTCTCCCATTGTCTTGCAATTCGTCCCGGCACTCGTATTTCCTTTCGGATTTCATCTGGCCGCTTCATGGGTTCTTGTTTGATGGGTCCTCCTTCTTCCTCCGGTGGCAAGATATGAATTTCCTTGATTGCAGCTTCTGTAGCAATCTAGTTTTTATTTTTGGGGTGGGATAGCTAACTCCTCGTCCAACCTTCTTAGCCGTCTCTTACGGCATGCGTGAAGGTAACAGTGGTTGTATTCTTTATACCCGTAATTAGGGTTCGGGCGGCAATATCGTCGTGTCGTAGTTAATAAGCTAGAACTATAGATCACCTGATTCATCTTCTTCTTCTCTTAACTCTCCTTGAAGCATACGGCATCAACAATTGTCCTCAAACCAGATATGTCTTGAGTAAGTCAGTTTAGTTCATTCCATATCATTCCCGTTTCTTCTCTTTCTCTGTCTCCATTTCGTCTCCATTTCTCTCAAGGTCTTCCTCTACTTTTCTGTCTTTCATATTTCAATTCAGAACCCCATTTCGATGTCTAACTTCTACATTTTTTAATTTTGTCCTAACCACCTCCATCTCCTTATTATCATATCCTCATGAATAGTATTGATGCCTGGACGTCGGATGATCTGAGTATTAAATATTCTTTGATCCTAACGAATTCGGAGATGGGATTCTGTTTTGTTTAAAAATACGGAGGTGTTATTCACTGGAATCGATTATACATTGCGAAAGTACCTGATTGGTCTTGCGTTCGATCACAAGGACAATACTTACTCATCACTTTATCTCCCGTTATTATAGAATCGATTATGCGTTATCCAGCAATTTACAACATATAGACAGTGTTGGCACACACGTTTTAGAAATAAATTCAAATTTTTCTCTAAAAAATACTTATTGCTCTCAGCTCCTCGTGGAGCATAGGACCTCATCAGTTGTTTGTCACGATTCTCGGCCTCTAGTTGTTTTCTTTATGGTCTCCCAGGTTAGTCCAGCACTCTTCAGTTTCTCAAGGAGACTTCGTCTCCAGGTCTGTTTAAGACGTCCTCTTGTTCGTTTTCCTTGCGGGTTCCACTCAAGTGCTTGCCTAGTGACACTCAACTGTGTCTTCCGTAAGGCATGCTCGACCATCGCCATTTTCTCCTCTTAAACTGGGTCATCATGGGGTCCTGTCCGGTTCTTATCCACAGGTCTGTGTTTGCAACTTTGTCCTACTAGCTCAGTCTGAGAATCCGCCGAAGACATCCGTTGACTAAGGGTCTGAATTTTCTTTAAAAAAAATACATAGAACTACAATTGTTCTACTATATCTGGTATACATGGGATAGATGGTGAAACAAACACATAGAACTACAATTGTTCGACTATATCTGGTATACATGGGATAGATGGTGAAACAAACACATAGAACTACATTTGTTCTACTATATCTGGTATACATGGGATAGATGGTGAAACAAAAAAGGAGGATCTAAAGGCGAAGAATTGACTTCATTGCGTCAGGTTTTACCCCATATAGCTCGGTCCCTTTCCGCAGAGATGGTAGCCACATATCGAGAGTATTGCTCAAAGCACGAGCTCCGTAGCTCCGGTAACAATCCTAGGTGTCTCTGAAAAAATGTAGTCGTGAACAGAACGGTGCGATCCGACTTCGACCTCACGACCTTCAGAACGCAAAGCGAAGGCATAACCATTTAGCCATAGAGATCCCAGATGATAAGTATAATATGTCACTCCAACATTAACAAACTTGTTTCATTTTATTGTGTTTTTATTTTTGAAAACTCACAAATATGTAAAACTGTATTTATGAACACTGTCATTGCTATGTATGTTAACTCTGGAAAATGTAACATGTTAGCTATAACATATATATCTACATTAATTCTTCATTTATTCAACTTCAACGTTTCATGTTTATGGGACAGCACTATATCGTGTACTAAGTAGAAGGATCTCTGTGACTAACTAGTAAGACTTTCTCTTGCGTTTCGAAGGTCGAGGATTCGAATCTCGATCGCGGCGCTCTTTTCACGAGTGCATTTTTCCAGAGACCCTTAATATTGTTGCTGGAGCTACTGAGTTCGAGCTCTGTGCAATACTCACTGCAGTTGGCGTGTCACTTCTTTGGAAAGGAACCGAACTATATGGGGTACAAATCTGGTGCAATTAAGTCAATCCTTCGGCTTGTGTTCATAGAAACATTGCCTCATTAAGAACGAAGCTTACAGAGCAAGCTATGGGGAACTCGCGAGGAACTCCAACTGACATGCAGCTTCATAGAAGCAGCCCATCTCATGGTTTAGACGAGCATACGAAAGCGAGAATCAAGAAGAAGAATATCCTAGAAAAGTATTTATTGGAACTGGAGATTTATTGTAATAATAGTCGTCCATTGCTAGCGATGATGACAACAGTCTCAGACTTGTGCTGTTGCATCTCTCTGGTGTGTGCGGAGGTGACTGTAGAGTCCAATCCTAGAACACAATCTATTTTAATACTGCAAGATAAATAGAAATAATTTATATAAACATTTGAAGTTAGTTTATATGCGGTTTTGTATGTAGATCTGTATGTAGATATGTATGTAGATCGGTATGTAGATCGGTATGTAGATCTGTATGTAGATCTGTATGTAGATCTGTATGTAGATCTGTATGTAGATCGGTATGTAGATCTGTATGTAGATATGTATGTAGATCTGTATGTAGATATGTATGTAGATCTCTGTGTAGATCTGTATGTAGATCTGTATGTAGATCTGTATGTAGATCTGTATGTAGATCTGTATGTAGATCTGTATGTAGATCGGTATGTAGATCTGTATGTAGATTTGTATGTAGATCTGTATGTAGATCTGTATGTACATTTGTATGTAGATCTGTATGTAGATCTGTATGTAGATCTGTATGTAGATCTGTATGTAGATAGGTATGTAGATCGGTATGTAGATCTGTATGTAGATCTGTATGTAGATCTGTATGTAGATCTGTATGTAGATCTGTATTTAGATCTGTATATAAATCGATATATAGATCGGTATGTAGATCTGTATGTAGATGGGTATGTAGATCTGTATGTAGATGGGTATGTAGATCTGTATGTAGATCGGTATGTAGATCTGTATGTGCCTAAGGAACAGAGTGAGGAATACGTTTAACCAGCGAGCCACATATACGACATTTGTTGGGGAAGACTGAGCACCTATTGGTTATGTCCAGAGAGCGTTGACGTCTGTTCAGTAACAATAACCAATTCCTTGATGTATTTTTAGAATGTTGTAGTTGAATATTTTGGTATACTCACTCTGAACTGTTTGATGGTAACTGATGTAAATCTAGTTATCAAGTTCAATAGTTACTAGTATTAACATATAACTCGTTATGCATAATTCTATAACAGATAGTAACTAACAATACTAAGTAACTGGTACAAAGTAAATGGTACTATATAGTTAACGAGTATTTCATGAAAATGTAACGGGATTGTACCGGTAATGTAAAGTAACTGAAAAGAACATCTACCAACACGATTCGTCATCTTTTTCCGAAGCTTATTAGCAAACAAACACACACAAGAGCGAACACACACACAAATGCTGACAAACGTTATTTTGCTTTCCAAATATCCCCCACCCACCCCCACCACACACACAAATCTCCCCCTCCTATGACTTCCACAAACAACAAATTGCCATCTCATACCCTCCTCTCCCCCATCATTTCTCTGCGTAAACACGACCTCTATAATCTGATAAAAGCGGTCTCTTCCGGTTCCACCAAACAAGCATGTAAATATAACCACATCTCTCGTGCTCTAAGAGCACGTGTTAAATGATTCTCGCTGATGTTGATGTGACCCAGCAGAGGACAATCCAACATTTACAGGCATCGTATCATAACTGTAGGTCGCTTATTATCCAGTTTAAGCTATCGTACACTGGTGGTATCCGAATAGTAAGTATTAGATACTCGAATCATCAAATAGCTTGTCCTGAGCAGAACTTTGTTACCCTAACAGTCCTTCGGAATTCCTCTCTCTCATAGGCCATATGTTCCGCCTCTGCAACCGTCATGCTCCAACCATCAGTTACATACCGAATCCATCTTTTCCTTGATCTTCCTCTTCTCCTCTTCCCCCTATGCCTCCTTCCATGATGGTCTTCTCCTCTTCCCGTTATGCCTCCTTCCATGATGGTCTTCTCCAACCCTTCGTCTCTTTATACGTCCAAAATACTTCAATTTTCTCATTCTTATTTGTAGAATCAGCCAGTTTTCTTTGATTTTGAATTCTTTTTGAATAGATCGATTTCTTCTCTTCTCTGTTCATGATATATGAGGACAGTCGAATGCTCGATCTTCTCTGTCCGTGATATATAGAGGACACGTCGAATGGACTCATCTTCTCTGCCATGATATATAGAGGACACGTCGAATGCTCGATCTTCTCTGTCCATGATGTATGGAGGACACGTCGAATGCTCGATCTTCTCTGTCCATGATATTGGAGGACACGTCGAATACTCGATCTTCTCTGTCCATGATATTTGGAGGACACGTCGAATGCTCGATCTTCTCTGTCCATGATATATAGAGGACACGTCGAATGCTCGATCTTCTCTGTCCATGATATTGAGGACACGTCGAATACTCGATCTTCTCTGTCCATGATATTGAGGACACGTCGAATACTCGATCTTCTCTGTCCATGATATATAGAGGACACGTCGAATGCTCGATCTTCTCTGTCCATGATATTTGGAGGACACGTGGAATGCTCGACCTTCTCTGTCCATGATGTATGGAGGACACGTGGAATGCTCGATCTTCTCTGTCCATGATTATGGAGGACACGATCTCGATGATATGGAGGACACGTCGAATCTCGATCTCTGTCCATGATGTATGGAGGACACGTCGAATGCTCGATCTTCTCTGTCCATGAGTATGAGGATCACTCGAATACTGAATACGTCGTCAATGATAAGATATATAGAGAACAGTGAACGAGATTATTTTGGTCCAATAAATTGCTATTGCCCAGCACTGAATAGCTCCCTATTGCCCAGCACTGAGATTGAACCGCAAGCCTTATTTCTCTCGACGTCCATCATCTAGCCATGCAGGCCAACACGTTTAAGATCCGACGAGCCAGCTCTAAAAAATAAATGAGCTTTGTCGTGTCTTTCCAACAGCGTCGACTACACAACATGGAAAACCAGGACAGATTTGTATACTGCTAGTACAAACACAGACGATTCGATTTTGTGATTGTGTATATGAATCAAAACCACCGTACACATACACACAAGTATACACATATAACAAACTTGTACACATCATTCATTCATCGATTCAAGTGTATTTTGTACCAAGTGAATAGAGAGTTCTAAGAACACAAATGGAAGCACGGAAGCCAATGATTATGACAAGTATGTAGACAGTAAACAGTTATTTGAGACTTCCAGAACAAAAAAGCAATTGTCAAACATTGATAATGTATCACGAGCTTTAACTAATCGCCAATCGCCCAGCCACGAAAACAAGCATTTTGAATCCTATTACCAGCATTCTGGAGTGTCTATGCAGAATGTTTGGTGTAACAAGAAGAGACTGGTTGAGAAATGAAGACATTAGGAAAAAGTGGGTACAACATCAGTACTAGACTTCATCAAGAAACAACAAATTAAATGATTCGGCCACGTAAGCAGATTACCAACAGACAGTGCACCTCAAAGAGCAATGCTGCTCCGATACAATGGGTAAAAAGCAAAAAGCCAGCCATGCAAAAGATGGACCTCAGAGATAACAGAGGCGATGAAAGAGACTATCTACGGAGTGCATACAAGGGCCCGTTTTAGAAATCGCTTCTTGACCAGACGCTGTGAGACAAACAGGATTGGAGAAATAATAAGAAGACCAGCTATAACTCTCTAGTTACAAATCTGCTTCATAAGCTACTTATAAATGATATCAGTGGTCAAGATTAGCTGCAAACAAATGGTTTCAATGTTATAGTGGTCAGCTTTAGATGCAAACGTGGTCCGACTTTAGGAAACCATGATACTTTACTTGTGAATCTCAATTAGAAGTACCTTATAAAGAAGATAAGAAACAAACAAACAAGTGTCTTCTATTATAAAACTGCACACTTTATATTTCTCTTCCATTATAAAGCTGCACACTTTATATTTCTCTTCTATTATAAAGCCCCACACGTTATATTTCTCTTCTATTATAAAGCTGCGCACGTTATATTTCTCTTCTATTATAAAGCCACACACGTTATATTTCTCTTCTATTATAAAGCTACGCACGTTATATTTCTCTTCTATTATAAAGCTGCACCCTTTATATTTCTCTTCTACTATAAAGCCACACACGTTATATTTCTCTTCTATTATAAAGCTGCACACTTTATATTTCTCTTCTATTATAAAGCCACACACGGTATATTTCTCTTCTATTATAAAGCTGCACACTTTATATTTCTCTTCTATTATAAAGCTACGCACGTTATATTTCTCTTCTATTATAAAGCTACGCACGTTATATTTCTCTTCTATTATAAAGCTGCGCACGTTATATTTCTCTTCTATTATAAAGCTGCACACGTTATATTTCTCTTCTATTATAAAGCTGCACACGTTATATTTCTCTTCTATTATAAAGCTGCACACGTTATATTTCTCTTCTATTATAAAGCTGCACACGTTATATTTCTCTTCTATTATAAAGCTGCACACGTTATATTTCTCTTCTATTATAAAGCTGCACACGTTATATTTCTCTTCTATTATAAAGCTGTACACGTTATATTTCTCTTCTATTATAAAGCTGAACACGTTATATTTGTCTGACAAATTACCAACTGAAAAAGTCGATGAAGGTAGATTCATCCCCCAAATGGATGCTAGAATGACGCTAACATTCCTACATTCATTAGTTGTAAACAGATGTGATCTAGTTGCTTTGCAAAACAAAAATCTGGTCAATAAAAATATGTCAGAAAGCAAAAAGTACTATAAGTAGCACTTAACTAACATTATCTATTTGTGGCCAGGATTTTGTGAGAAGAGTGTTCAACAGAATTGACTCATCTGTTCAAGTAGGACAATGATTCCCAAATTGTTTTGGTCACCCCTTTTGACCTTTAGCTCTTTCCACGCCCATTTATTTTCTCAATTTTTAAGCAGTTAATTCAAGGAAGTAAAAAAAAAAAAATTTAAAAAAATTACGATCCCAACTACTCGTCAATAAATAAACATATATATCTTATTATATACTAAATTAAACAAAACTGGACAACCCAATAGAATAGCAAGGTTGAAAAGTAGTATAAGTAAAACAGTAGAAGTAAAACTAGAAAGACTTCTTATAAGGGAATCAACTCTATGGCGCAGTGTGCGGCTTAAAACGCGCAACGGATTTCCGCCGTGGCGCAGTGTGCGGCTTAAAGCGTGGAAAGAGTTAAATTCAACGCAATCGCTCAACCACTCACAACCAAAAACATCAAAGACATCAAACACGCAAACAAATCCATCAAGTAACACTTAACACTGAGTTTAATTTTTTTTGTGATTTTAGGAATCTGACTTTTGTGTACTGAGCAGAATTCTGTCTGTATGTCTGTGTTTTGTAATGATTCTGCAATTCTTCTGTAGCATTCTTCTGTAACATAATTTGCTGGTTATATTAAATAACTGTGTTGTAGCTCTACATATTGTTTGTTTTGCTAGTTAGGGGATTAAATCCTTTTTAAGCCGAGGCACGTCTCTTCCAACCAAAGACGTATTGGTTATATCAAAGCTTGTATACGAATGCAAAAGCTAGAATGTAATAAATTATCAATTCCAGTAGCTTTTTCAGATTTTGAGTATGAAGGGTTTGTCACTTCGTATTTCTAGATCCTAGTGTGCAGGAGGTATGAGTGTCAGTTCCTTTCCTCATATATGGAATATTAAGTTTGGGATTAAACCCAAAACTCTGTTAAGTCAGGGTCGATACTATTACGCATTACATTAATCCACCCCACTCGTTTGTTAGGTATTACGCTTCCATCTGGCCCAGACATGACACTTTCAACCTAGGACAGATGTCTTTTTAAATTATATAAGAGCGTATTGGCCTTTTTTTCTTGGTGTAACCATGCAGCCTGGGACTAATTCTAGAACGAACTGTTTGTTGAGTATTGTGTTCTGGTATGTGTGGAGTTATGAGAAGAACTTTTAGTGCTGATCTGGGTGTAGCCCTGAAAAGGACTTTTCGTGTTGATCGGTCCCACAGAAAGTACTAAATATTTGAAATAAGTCGTGCTGACTTCTAAGAGATAATGTCGTTCATTTAACCAGGACAAGGCTACATCTTGTTCATTTTCACATGACCTGTGAGATTTCGTCATTTTAAATAACATTAACTCATTTAATAACTTTAACTCATTCAATAACTTTAACTCATTCAATAACATTAACTCATTCAATAACTATAACTCATTAAATAACATTAACTCATTCAATAACTTTAACTCATTCAATAACATTAACTCATTCAATAACTTTAACTCATTCAATAACTTTAACTCATTCAATAACATTAACTCATTCAATAACTTTAACTCATTCAATAACTTTAACTCATTCATTAACATTAACTCATTCAATAACTTTAACTCATTCAATAACTTTAACTCATTCAATAACATTAACTCATTCAATATCATTAAATATGATTATCTTAGGAATAGTATTAAATCTTTAGATCTTGAAACTCCCCTTTATATGGCATTGCACCCCCATCTCCAAACTGTAAATTTTCATCTTATCGCCCACACGCTGTCCCTTCATCCCCAGAAGGGCGATATCGCCAATTTACAGTCTCTCTTCACACCCAGAAGGGCGATATCGCCAATTTACAGTCTCTCTTCACACCCAGAAAGGTGATATCGTCAATTTACAGTCTCTCTTCACACCCAGAAAGGTGATATCGTCAATTTACAGTCCCTCTTCACACCCAGAAAGGTGATATTGCCAATTTACAGTCTCTCTTCACACCCAGAAAGGTGATATCGCCAATTTACAGTCTCTCTTCACCCCCAGAAAGGTGATATCGCCAATTTACAGTCTCTCTTCACACCCAGAAAGGTGATATTGCCAATTTACAGTCTCTCTTCACACCCAGAAAGGTGATATCGCCAATTTACAGTCTCTCTTCACACCCAGAAAGGTTATATTGCCAATTTACAGTCTCTCTTCACACCCAGAAAGGTGATATTGCCAATTTACAGTCTCTCTTCACACCCAGAAAGGTGATATTGCCAATTTACAGTCTCTCTTCACACCCAGAAAGGTGATATCGCCAATTTACAGTCTCTCTTCACACCCAGAAAGGTGATATCACCAATTTACAGTCTCTCTTCACCCCCAGAAAGGTGATATCGCCAATTTACAGTCTCTCTTCACACCCAGAAAGGTGATATTGCCAATTTACAGTCTCTCTTCATCCCCAGAAAGGTGATATCACCAATTTACAGTCTCTCTTCACCCCAGAAGGTGATATCGCCAATTTACAGTCTCTCTTCACACCCAGAAAGGTGATCAGAACGGCGATCAGAACGGCGATATCTCCAAGTTTGAGAAACGCTGAAGCTGGGTATATTAACAGCAAATTTGGAGCAGTGCTGAGAGTGTTATACTGAGAATTCCCAGTACTTCAAACGATCGTTAAGAGTGACAAAATGGCAGTTTCAACGGCAGACGATTACCACTTGCAATATTTACTCCTGGCGAACAAAATAAAGGGACCATATTGTTGTTGTTGAAGTGGATAACTTAAGTTTGAGATCTGTGACCCGATATTTTTCAATATACCCACTACTATACATGGTTATGTATGAGATCTGTGACAAGATATCATTCAATATACCCACTATGCCACTGAATAGACAAGACCACGTTCAATATACCCACTAAGTCACTGAATAGAGAGATACGACCACGTTCAATATACCCACTATGTCACTGAATAGAGAGATACACTACGTTCAATATACTCACTATGTCACTGAATAGAGAGACAAGACCACGTTCAATATACTCACTATGTCACTGAATAGAGAGACAAGACCACGTTCAATATACTCACTATGTCACTGAATAGAGAGATACGACTACGTTCAATATACCCACTATGTCACTGAATAGAGAGATACGACTACGTTCAATATACTCACTATGTCACTGAATAGACAAGACCACGTTCAATATACTCACTATGCCACTGAATAGAGAGATACGACCACGTTCAATATACCCACTATGTCACTGAATAGAGAGATACACTACGTTCAATATACTCACTATGTCACTGAATAGAGAGACAAGACCACGTTCAATATACTCACTATGTCACTGAATAGAGAGACAAGACCACGTTCAATATACTCACTATGTCACTGAATAGAGAGATACGACTACGTTCAATATACCCACTATGTCACTGAATAGAGAGATACGACTACGTTCAATATACTCACTATGTCACTGAATAGACAAGACCACGTTCAATATACTCACTATGCCACTGAATAGAGAGATACGACCACGTTCAATATACTCACTATGGCACTGAATAGAGATGACACGACTACATTCAAATATAACCACTATGCCACTGAATAGAGAGACCACGTTCAATATACTCACTATGTCACTGGATAGAGAGATACCGCCACGTTCAATATACCCACTATGTCACTGAATAGAGAGACCACGTTGAATATACCCACTATGTCACTGAATAGAGAGACCACGTTCAATATACCCACTATGTCACGGGAATAGAGAACCACGTTCAATATACCCACTATGTCACTGAATAGAGAGATACGACCACGATCAATATACTCACTATGGCACTGAATAGACAAGACCACGTTCAATATACCCACTATGTCACTGAATAGAGAGCCACGTTCAATATACCCACTATGTCACTGAATAGAGAGACCACGTTGAATATATATGATCATGTTAGACAGAAAGTATAGCTACTATATTCAACAGTGGATGCCATTGTCGTATGTCTCGGTGGCGTAGAGGTTACGTGTTCGCCTCTCATTCCAAAAGTCCTCGGTTCGCTTCTTCGTGGAGCCATCGGGATATTTTTCCAGCGACACCTGATCTCAGTGTAGGTGAGATCAAGTTCCTAGTCCTATCGGAGATGGATGATAAAACATAGGTCCCGTGTTCAAGTTGAGCATCTAAAAGAACCCTTGGCAGTACAAAACCGAGAAGGCTGGAAAGACACTGCCCGGCAAAATTCATTAGAAAATATTAAAAATAAAATTCCTACAGAATATGTTCACCATCTTCTAAATTACATCAGGACCCTCGCCGTGCTACGAAGTTCGTGCACTGCCGCTGCTTTCTTCATATGTAAGAAAGAGATTGGAGCACATATAGAGTTTCTTCATATGTAAGAAAGAGATTGAAGAACATATAGAGTTTCTTCATATGTAAGAAAGAGATTGAAGAACATATAGAGTTTCTTCATATGTAAGAAAGAGATTGAAGAACATATAGAGTTTCTTCATATGTAAGAAAGAGATCGAAGAACATATAGAGTTTCTTCATGTGTAAGAAAGAGATTGGAGCACATATAGAGTTTCTTCATATGTAAGAAAGAGATTGAAGAACATATAGATACTCACCGAAAAGCAATAATGATGGTCCTATCAACCAATGAAATCAAGTCTTTATCATATCCAGTACATGGGCGTCAACAGAAAACTTTCCTGGAGGGGGCAAGATTAATTTTTTTTAAACTTGGGTAATTTACCTCATGGAAATGGAGAAGACCAGTCTCGCATAAAACTGTTTCATTAAAAAGTCATTTTCCAGTGGGGTTGCACTTGTCACCGTCTTGTCTAAACGTATGGAAGTCCATGATCCAGTCTTGTCTTGCTATGTCTAAACTACTAATACAAATAACGTGACCACCTACTGCTTGCAATGCTGCCTTATATAACATACCCTGCTATTTGCCGTGAGAGTTCCTACACAAATCCTTCTATTCTCGTCTTCTCTTCATTCGGACAATCTAGAAATGAAGAAATCAGAAGAAGACTGAATGTGAAACCAGTCATGCAATTCATAAAAGAACAACAGATTAAATGGTTTGGACACCTGACAAGAATGCCCTGGTATTGCCTACCACAGAGAGCCACACAGAAAAAAGTATAACGAGTACAGAGCAAGAGGAAGACCATACAAAACATGAGGTGACTGCATCAAGAACAGCCTTAAGAAAATGAATAACAGGTTACAAAGTGCATTAGTACACGCACACACAAGATCACTGCAACACTCCTCCCTCCCCCTCCCCCAACACTTCTATAAAGAAGTGAATGGTAGAAGAGAAGAAGGAGAAGAACAATCTATTCACATTTTCTTATTCCTTCTGGTTTATTGCTAAATTTCATATTTAAAAATGTCTATTACAGAAAAGTTAATATTACGACAATAAAGTCAGATAATAAAGTGCACTATTAAGATAAGTGAATCGACAGAAAATAATTTATTAAAGTGCAAGTGAGATCAAAACAAAATATTTCATTCTGTAACATTTCTGCTACGCATATTTATCAAAAATATTAACAAGAATACGAGAATAAAAACAACAATGAAAAATGGCATTCTGAATACGACACAATCAAATATGGAGACTATTTACAAAGAAAAATGTGATCAATATGTAATCGGAGGAAAATAAATACCTGAACTTAGATATTCTGACGACAAAGTGTTATATTTCAACATAACAGAAGGTAATTGAGAAATCGATGATGGCAGATCAAGAGAAAAGTGAAACATAAAATATATATCTCAATGGGAAAAACAAACATAAAAATAATGACAACTGATAAAAATCAACATTTCGACGGTTAAGTTTATGAGCAGAAAGAAATTGAAGAAAGGGAACAGTAGTTTTTAATTATTTTATTTTGTTGATAACAAGCAAAGAATATATTATGATAGAAATTAATAGGAGATAAAACATTGTCATACGCAGAGGTAGTCACCTACTTAATAGAAGATAAAACATTGTCATACGCAGAGGTAACCATCTACAGGAGATGAAACATTGCTATACCCAGAGGTAGTCACCTATTTAATAGGAAAAATCTGGTCAGCAATGGCGGAATGCGGAGGGCCATTCAGAGTCAGAACTGTTTGATTCTGAACACGACTTTGCTAGCGCATTTTCGCCATGTTTGGTCTGGTATTTTCCGGTTTCGTTTGCCGAGCTACTGAGTTAGTGCTTGAGCAACGCTGTGAGCTATGACTGTTACATGGAATGCTTTTGCTGTGTCAACCGTGCGCTTGTTGTGTGTATTCAGAAAATGGCGGACAGCGGTTATGACGAATAAGCTCAAACTGCCTTATGCAGCTATATTGCGAGTGCAGAAAACTGAATTTTGTCATGATTGATGTTCCCTTCGACAAGAATTGCAATTCAAGTGATGAACAGTTTTGTGTTGCTACATTAGCAACGACCATATGCATTTTATGCGGTGCAGGTTTCTTTTGTGGCGGTACGCGGCTGTTTCATTCTGGAATTAGTTCACAGGAAACATTTCACAGTTGTTAGCATTTCGTGTGATTTTCATTGGCACAGGAACGGAGCAATTATGGGGTGACCAGTTGCAGGGAAGTTGGAACCGTACTTATGAACTATGAACTATGAACAGTGTCATACGCAGAGGTAGTCACTTACTTAATAGGAGATGAAACACTGCCATATGCAGAGGTAACCACCTACATGAGATGAAACATTGCTATACACAGAGGTAACCACCTACTTAATAGGAGATGAAACATTGCTATACGCAGAGGTAACCATCTACTTAATAGGAGATGAAACATTGTCATACGCAGAGGTAACCACCTACAGGAGATGAAACATTGCCATACACAGAGGTAACCACCTACAGGAGATGAAACATTGCCATACACAGAGGTAACCACCTACAGGAGATGAAACATTGCCATACACAGAGGTAACCACCTACAGGAGATGAAACATTGCCATACACAGAGGTAACCACCTACAGGAGATGAAACGTTGCCATACACAGAGGTAACCACCTACAGGAGATGAAAATTGCCATACACAGAGGTAACCACCTAAGGTAATTCCATACCATGCACAGGAGATGAAAAGTTGCCATACGGTAGCCACCTACAGAGATGAAACATTGCCATACAAGAGTATCTACCTACAGGATGAAAGTTGCTATACACAGAGTAACTAACAATTTTCACTGCAGTAAGTGTCTGACTTTCAATAAATATCATGCAAGTTCTGCCATCAGATCTTAAGAGTTTTAAAAAATAAGCTGAACATGTAGTCCCTTTCATATAGTGTAGTAGAAGGGTTCTTTAAATCTTATAGACGTTTTACTAAGATAACTTTTGTTGTCTTGACTAATGTTAGTCTTGCTTTGACTAGGATAACCTTTGCTGTCTTGACTAATGTTAGTCTTGCTTTGACTAGGATAACCGTTGCTGTCTTGATTAATGTTAGTCTTGCTTTGACTAGGATAACCTTTGCTGTCTTGATTAATGTTAGTCTTGCTTTGACTAGGATAACCTTTGCTGTCTTGATTAATGTTAGTCTTGCTTTGACTAGGATAACCTTTGCTGTCTTGACTAATGTTAGTCTTGCTTTGACTAGGATAACCTTTCCTGTCTTGATTAATGTTAGTCTTGCTTTGACTAGAATAACTTTTGCTGTCTTGACTTATGTTAGTCTTGCTGTAACTAGGATAATATTTGCTGTCTTGATTAATGTTAGTCTTGCTTTGACTAGAATAAATTTTGCTGTCTTGACTAAGATAGCTTTTGCTGTCTTAACTAAGATAACTTTTGCTGTCTTGACTAGGATAACTTTTGCTGTCTTGACTAGGATAACCTTTCTACTTACTGGAACCTTTGCTGTCTTGACTATAACTTTGGGATGCATAAGCATAAGTTTTGTACATTTGTAACTTTGGAACGAAGGCGTGTCTTGAATACTTAACTTTGGAACGCAAGGCAAGTCTTTACATACTTAACTTTGGAACGCAAGGCAAGTCTTTACATACTTAACTTTGGAACGCAAGGCAAGTCTTTACATACTTAACTTTGGGACGCAAGGCAAGTCTTTACATACTTAACTTTGGAACGCAAGGCAAGTCTTTACATACTTAACTTTGGAACGCAAGGCAAGTCTTTACATACTTAACTTTGGAACGCAAGGCAAGTCTTTACATACTTAACTTTGGAACGCAAGGCAAGTCTTTACATACTTAACTTTGGGCCAAGGCAAGTCTTTACATACTTAACTTTGGAACGCAAGGCAAGTCTTTACATACTTAACTTTGGAACGCAAGGCAAGTCTTTACATACTTAACTTTGGAACAAAGGCAAGTCTTTACATACTTAACTTTGGAACGCAAGGCAAGTCTTTACATACTTAACTTTGGAACGCAAGGCAAGTCTTTACATACTTAACTTTGGGACGCAAGGCAAGTCTTTACATACTTAACTTTGGAACGCAAGGCAAGTCTTTACATACTTAACTTTGGAACGCAAGGCAAGTCTTTACATACTTAACTTTGGAACGCAAGGCAAGTCTTTACATACTTAACTTTGGAACGCAAGGCAAGTCTTTACATACTTAACTTTGGAACGCAAGGCAAGTCTTTACATACTTAACTTTGGAACGCAAGGCAAGTCTTTACATACTTAACTTTGGAACCAAGGCAAGTCTTTACATACTTAACTTTGGAACAAAGGCAAGTCTTTACATACTTAACTTTGGAACCAAAGGCAAGTCTTTACATACTAACTTTGGAACGCAAGGCAAGTCTTTACATACTTAACTTTGGAACGCAAGGCAAGTCTTTACATACTTAACTTTGGAACGCAAGGCAAGTCTTTACATACTTAACTTTGGAACGCAAGGCAAGTCTTTACATACTTAACTTTGGAACGCAAGGCAAGTCTTTACATACTTAACTTTGGAACGCAAGGCAAGTCTTTACATACTTAACTTTGGAACGCAAGGCAAGTCTTTACATACTTAACTTTGGAACGCAAGTCAAGTCTTTACATACTTAACTTTGGAACGCAAGGCAAGTCTTTACATACTTAACTTTGGAACGCAAGGCAAGTCTTTACATACTTAACTTTGGAACGCAAGGCAAGTTTTACATACTTAACTTTGGAACCAAAGGCAAGTCTTTACATACTTAACTTTGGAACGCAAGGCAAGTCTTTACATACTTAACTTTGGAACGCAAGGCAAGTCTTTACATACTTAACCACAAAGATTCTGTGAAATATTACTGTGATATTAAGCACAGTTCAAAAGCAGATTATTCCCGAAACAAACTGTGGATTGACTGAAATGTTTCTGCAGGTCATCTGGACAGGTTATGTTTGAATTTGGACACAAAACTTGAAAATTGATCTTATTTTCTTGTGTTTCTTGTCTAAAAACGAGATCAAATAACAACTTAAGTGCATGTAAATAATGCCTATCCAGTTTTCTGCAATAACGAGCAGACGTGAAGTGACCAGATAGTATTCTAGTTTTCAAAATTCTGACCAGTAGGGGCATAGGGGCCGCTAATCTTTTTTAGTGCTTCTTCATTTTTTTGTCTTCATATATTGTCTTTTTTTTTTTGTTTAATTTTTTTCACTTATGTTTTTCTTTCTCAACTTTCTCTTCTTCTATTTTGTCCTTGTCTTTCTCTTTCCCCATTACTTTCTTTCTACCTTTTCTTTACTTTTTCTCTTCAAGACTTCTGGGTTAACGACACCGGCATATGTAACAATCAGTTGGAGACTACCAGCAGTATTATATAACTTCTGATGATCCGATAACAGTATATGTCCACTATATGCTACCACATGCAGTCACATATGCTGGTTAAATCTGAGTAACTTGTGTTCAGCTGTTATTGAACTGGAGGTAAAGATACACAGATGTGTTGTTTCAATCTTGTTTTTATATCATAGATCATGTCTCAATCCGTTGGCTCTGACTGTATTCAACACGATATGATCTGACCCCCTACTGACTTATCGACAGTAAACTTCATTTCAATTTAACTTGCAACCACGTTTCAATCTTTTTATTTACCTATAAAGTAAGATTAAGAAGCAATTTCATACTCTGTATATATAGTGACAGAGTCTCGAGTGCGTAGTTGTTAGTGCACTCGATTCTTATGTGCGTGTTTCGGGTTCAATTCCACAGCGGGAGTAGAGTTTTTTTTCTATCCTAACCTCAGGTCGACCCAGTCTCAATTAATTGGGTGCCAGAAAAGTAGAGGGAAGTAAATATGGACGTCATGATGTTGACAACACCGATGGTGATGTCACATAGTTCGATGGTCAATGAAATATGGACGTCGTGATATTGACATCACCATGTGTGTCGATGGTCAATGAAAAATATGGACGTCGTGATATTGACATCACCCATAGTGTGTTGATGGTCAATGAAAAATATGGACGTCGTGATATTGACATCACCCATAGTGTGTCGATGGTCAATGAAAAATATGGACGTCGTGATATTGACATCACCCATAGTGTGTCAATGGTCAATGAAAAATATGGACGTCTTGATATTGACATCACCCATAGTGTGTCGATGGTCAATGAAAAATATGGACGTCGTGATATTGACATCACCCATAGTGTGTCGATGATCAATGACAAAGCGCCTGCAATCACCTGCAGACAAGATGGTGTTTATCACAGACTCACTGTCAGCTATACGAGCCCTGGAGGCTAAATCCGCTAACAGCACAATACATAAATTAGAAAAGAACGTGGTCAGCTGTCAAAAATGAGAAATTCACTTTTAGAGAATTCCATCTCACTGTGATATTGAAAGCAATGAGAGTGATGTCTTGGCTAAAGAAGGCAGTGCATAATAGCACATCTAACAGCACTGAGATTTCAGGAGATCAAACCCCCCCCAACAAGACACAAATATACGGTAGACTGAAAGACACACAGTGAATATGAATACGCCCTATATTGCTGGGGCTCCTAGGGAGCATAGAATGGTAACACCGTGACCTACAAGGCATGTCGTAAGAGGCTACTGAGGTAGGGTTCTAGGAAGCTACCTAGTAAATAAAAGGTGTTGTAGAAATCGAATGTGCTGGTCTACTTGTAAGGCACATAACTGACACAACGTGCAATCACATATCACATACAAATTGCAAAGAGATGTTAACAAGTGCTCGAAATGGAGCTTTCAATAAAGAA